>JBCJKH010020640.1:14714-36937 GCA_039877255.1 Loriculus beryllinus | reverse complement strand
AACTTCCTTGGGCAACCCATTCCAGTGCCTCACCACCCTCATAGTAAAGAATTTCTTCCTTATATCCAATCTAAACTGCCCCTGTTTAAGTTTTAACCCGTTACCCGTTATAGGAAGCAATAGCTGTTTTTTAGGCTTAACACCATCTCAGGGAGTGAACCTGTGCTGTGTAAAGCAAAGAGAAGAGAGGTAAAGGCAAGATAAAGAGGTAACTAGCATCAGTGTTGCTGTCCTTACAGCAACTTCTCTTGCTTGTATGCCCTTCTCTCATTTTCATCTTGGGGAGAGGGTGAGAAGGGGCAGATTAAGCTCAACAACATGATTTTCATGCAAAAGCAAAATCCACATGGAACAGGAAAGAACAAAAGACAGCATTAAAGAACAGAAGCGTTTCCAAATGAGTTCCTTTCAGATTGCTGTATAAACTTAACAGGTATGTAACAAGGATTTAACAACCTGCTTCTTCCACTGTGAGCCACAAATCTACTTGGGAATGTCCATATGGATTTACACTGTAACTTCATGTACATAAAAAACATAGTGCTTTCAACAATACATATTTCCTTAAAAATACGTCAAAGTTTCTTAGAAGCCACAGGGCATGAAAATGCAATGGGAATATCTGAAAGCAGAACACAAGATTACAAAACACCTCATTTTTCTAGTCAGGAAAATAAAATTTTATTTGAAAGGAATCACCAAGCTGTAAAATAAAATTATTTCTGATCTAATTTAAAGGATTACCTAAAAACCTAATAATCTCCAACTGTAACTAGATAAATGGTATACTCAGATTGATTAAGCTTGTCATTTACAGCAAGAGTACACATTTGTCTTCTCTATAAAAAGAGAGAAACAAGAACGCTCAACTGCAATATTCTTCCACTGAGAAAAACCAGTTAGTCAAAGCTAAACAGCCTATGGGAGGTACATTTTTAACACATGGATACTATTAAAGTACTTTAAATTTGCCTTAAAAAGGGTTTTTGCAAAGCACTGATTAACTTCCTTGCATGTAAAAAACCCTCCTTCTTTTCCAACCCCCTCTTCTAACTAGCATTGTTTTCCCATCCCACACGTACAGTCAGGCTGAAAGCATGACTTGCTGCTACAGGTTATTGCTTCAAGAAGATATTGCCTTGCTGCATCTCATTCATCAGTGTGTCTTGCTAATTTAAGTAAGGAGCAAGCAAGTAACTGTGGGAACAACAACAAATGAAAGCTATCCACTTAACTGTCACCTTGACCGATTCCAGTTTCCACTCATCTCCTACCACCTCAAATATTCTCATCTTCCCCAGACACTTCCTCAGAAATACAAATGCTGTATCCTCCTCTGAGCTGCCTGCAGGAGTATTCTCATCCTCAGCAGCTTTGGAGAAGAAAAGCAGTGAAGGGGAAAAAAATTAAGCACTTCACTACCAGTAATCATGGCAATGCATGCACATATTCTACGGAACTATCATCAGAATATGCATCATTTTAATAAAAAATCTGAAAATAACTAAAAATATATTTTAAAAAAATACTTTCAGCCTGTACGATTTATGGACTTTGTGGCACTACCACCCCTTGTAAATATCCATGTATGTGACTCTAGTCTATTTCTTTAACAATCAAGAAAGTTCTGTGATGAAACCACTACAGAAACATTGCAGATGTGTATAAAATTTATTCTTCCAGTTGAAATTTCAGACGCATAACTCGAAGTCCATCAACGATAAGCAAGGAAGCATTTGCGTTCCTCTGAAGGATGGAGTATTTAGTTTCATGTTACAAATCCTTAAGAATCAAAAAAGAAGTAGTAGTAATGTTATCAAAAATGCTGAGACGCAAGAGAAAGAATCATACCACAGATTATATTAACACTGCTCAGAGATCGGATAAGAAAAGATAGCATGCTAGGACACAGAAGCCATAAACATATCCCTAATGCCATTAAAGACTGAGAAAAAGTGTTTTCAAAGGGAAGGATGCTATCGCTATTGAAGGTCCATATTGAAAATCTAGGATCAGCAACCTGTAGTTACTCAGCAACTTTTTAATTTATTGGCACTGAAAACAACTGCACAGGACTCCTTGAAAAATAAGACATGCTCAGTCACATCTGCCCTGGATGAGTGTGATTCTTCAATTTGCTTGTCTGTGTTACACAAAATGTCAATAGCTGCAATAACAAAAAGTTACTTTGGGAGCAATGCCTTATCTCTCAAGTACAGTAAGTCAAATGATTCACAGTAGTGTAATAGCTTTGAAACACCCGTGAGGCCAGTCACTTTTCCTAAACCTATCTTTTAAACAAATGAAACACTCAGCGTCTTCCCTCTCTCTAAAACCTTAAAAAACCCCTTAGGTATAATAGATGCAGCAAAAAGATTGCAAGAATTAGCATACCCATTATAGAAAATCCTCTATATTTCAAGATGCATAAGATAAAATTTTAAATAATGTTATAATATGCTAATAATTTGTTAATGTAAAACATCTGAGCACAAAACTCTGCATTCCTTCTCTACAATTACTCATGAAATACTATCATTGGTATAAGAAAGGGTATAAGAAAGCTAGGATATTGTTCTTAAATTTAGTTAGCCTCTCAAACTTTTATCTCTTTTTTTTTTTTCCTGTTTAATGATACTTTGATGTTAGTAACTGAGCAAAAGGGAAATATTTTTTTTAAAAGAAATGTCAATAATTGCTCACAAATTCTTTTCCAGAGAGAAACAGATGTTATGCTACCTCCTTTAACCAACATTTTGCAAGAAAAACAGTTTTCCTGGAATTTGATAGGGTTTATTAGTACCAATATGTGTAACGCAATCCTTCTGTTTCCCAAACCCTTGCTAGAAAATACGACCGATTTCTTGCAACTGTGACACAAAACCAATACTGGTAATACAGCTCCCATTCCACTAAAAAAAAAAACAACCAAACCCAAACGAGTTTCCAAATTCTTCTCAAGAGAGAGAGCAGGGCAAGAGGTCCATGCACCAGATGAAGAAACTGATAGAAGGACCAACTGAGAAGCAGTGACCCCATGGCACTGAACAGACAGAAAAAGCAGTGGATTTATCACACTTTTCAAGAGAGACAGGGAAAACAATTAAGAGTTTTATGCTTTTTCCAATTCCCAGTAGAAGTTGCTTAAGGCGTAAGTGAACCCAAATGCTTTATGTAGGCTCTTATGTTAGCCAGGGTGATTATAAAGGAAAACTAATTTATATATATTTATTTCAAAAAGCCATATTTTGAAAAAAAATTGGTATTTCTGAAAAGTTATATATCAAATATTTTAATACTTAGAGATCACTAGAGTGCGCAAAGTCAGCTGATTTGGGTCAACAGCTTAGATGTATTGCAAACCTGCTTAAGCATAAAAAAACTCTCCTCTTTCAGTTACAGGCAAGAGTAAATACTTTAGTATACATTAAACACTAAACACTGAATTTCCTTCCCACTTATCATATTAACACAGTCAACACATTAAAAGAAATTGCATTAAAAGGATCATGCATTTCTCCATAACATAGCATGAACCCTATGTCTTTCCTGTAATTTTCAAAACAGATTATGAAACAAAAACATACCAACTGAGGGAAATTCTCACATAGCCAAATGTGGGAATTTCCACAGCCACACAGATCCAAATGCTTTGCATCTCTCCTCACAACACTCTTGTGGAGGAATAAAATGCATTTATCTTGCCCAGCCTGCTTTTGTGTTTATTCATAGATTTTACTTCTCTTTCTGCCTGCCAACATTCTCTATATCCTCCTTGTCCTCCAACATGACTTATCTTTGCATATTCTTCCCATTCCTTTCATAGCTATTGCCCGTCTCTTCATGCACAGCTCTCCAAGAAAACATGGATCAAAAACATACCAGATCCTTTTCTCAAGTTGTAGCTTCATGACAAAACTTAGTCATAACTAACAGAAACTAAAGACCTTCTGAAAAGCAAGCACACCAAGACCATGGAAAATGCAGTAAGTCCAGTACTTGCAATGTCACCTACAGACCAAGGTCATCTTTATCAATCCACTGTTTCATAGCTAATCTCATCAAAATCATGAAAGAAACATTGGACTGCAGTAAAATGTCATATTGCCTAATGAACCTAGTCTGAGATACCGAGGAGCTGAGCTAGACTCAGCACAGAACAGTTCCAGAAGCTCTGACTTATGAGACAGGCACAGATAAGATTTCTACACCCATGCTGCTGGAGGCCTCATCGTTTTTATTTTATTTTTTTTTGATACATTATATTTCAAAATACTGTTATTTCCCTCCAGTTATTCAGGGAGAAATGGAGCAGTGTTACGTTAATTCTACCCATTCTTTTAAAAATCCAAGGAATGGGGATACTGATCCCCTGGAGTTTGCTTTTGGAGAGATGGATCTGCCATCTTTGACTTCCCTTAGCCACTGTAGAAGAGAACAGTGAGAAATCACAGATGCCAGTATGATCATGGCAATTCCCTATAAACCTCTGCTGTAGAACTAACACATAAATATCAGTGCATTTGCCTACCCATGGAAGAAAAATTGCTCTGTAAAGCACAGCGCAGACAAAGCAGCGCTGGCAAAATGGGGGGAGAAAATGCTTTTAAAGATCATTTGAAGTGCTATCCCCTTCTGTTGGAAGCGCGTAGTACCCTGCTCAGCTAACACACGTAATACCTCAGATGTTATTACTTTCATGAAGCACGTGTGAGTAACTAGAATGATAATCTCCTTGCTTTTAGCACCAGGAAGAGGCTTCAGACATATTCTCACCTCTAGATGGGAATAATGTAATTCTGAAAACCAATCATGGGACAACCCTAAAGGTGCACCTGTCACAACCTGCATTTGAACCATGAAGCCATTGACTCTGGTCTTTCTATTAGCTTTTACTAGGCTTTTTACAATAGGTTCTCAGTTCAAATCATTGGAAAAAACAATGAACCATACTTGAGCTGCAGTAAAAATCACAGATCAGTTACGACAAGCACCAACTGCTAAAGAATTGTGGATAAAGGCTCTCGAAAATCCAGCTGGCCTGGCTGAAGAAGATATTTTCAGAGAATATCACACAAAAATTCCTTCCTCTTCTGCCGTTGGAAAGAACAAACCTGTGCCATCTGGTGCAGTGATACTCTATCTATCCAAGTGCGTTTCAGTGCTGCAAAAACATTCATTCGCTCCTTAGAAATAAAAGATACACACATATCCCAAGCAGTGCCGTCGCATGAGAATGAATTTGGGGAATATTTTGGTAACAATGATTGCCTTATTACATTGAGTAAAGAGTCTACTGCTTTTGCCAGAGGAGTATTGAACATGCAAGTCTTAACTAGCTTGTTACAATGTACAGTTCAGAAACTCCTCCCTCTACACAAACCAGTACTTTCAGAAACTGTTCCTGGAGTTGGAATTACAATGCTTTGAAAATGTGTTCACCGGATTAAATAAATTTAAAACAAAAGAACAAAACGACCAAACAAAAAACCTGAAACAACAAAACCAGCCAAAAACTGTTAGTAAAGATACTTTTTTCCAACTGCTACCATCTTAGAGGACATTCTCTTAGCCAGATTTGAATATAAGGGTATTCTGAGTAACTCAGAAATCTGACTGTAAAGTATAAGGTATTGAATAAACTCCTCTCAAATACTAAAATAGAATGAAGCATTTCTCAGACAAATAATCCATACGGACTCAGTGATCCAGAATTAGAAAAATGTCACTTGGCCACCTCTCTAAAATAACAGGGAAAGCATTCATTAGCTGGACTTACTATTACCATGATGTAGTTCATTAACTATGATGCTTTATTCGTTCGTACAGGAAACTGTTTATAATTCTGCTGGACATGCTCAGGCTTCCCTTTCACTAGGGTATGCAATGAAAGAAGCTTCCAGATAATGAAAGCCAAACATCTGGCACATTCAGAAAACACTTGCATACTAACGATGGTGGGAAAAGTAATATCTCTTATCAGTTCATTTCATAACAATCATGTAGGTTGTGTTGTGAGATAGCAAGTACAGAAACCTTTCTTTACTGCCTCCATCAGACACTCAGATTTGTTTCATTTTCTGTGCATATCTACTGACACAAACTAGAAACCAAAGACTGTATATCAGCGCTGGTTTTTACTTACATCTACTTACTCATTTGCATTTCTACAAGTCTGCTGAAATTAAGTCATATTTTGCAGGGATTATATATAAACGCTTGTCCTAAGAAGGAAACCAGGAGTCTGGCTTCTGATCCAAGAGCCACTTCAAATCCTGCAAAGCAAAAATTTGCTAGTCCTTTCTATGATGCTTGAGCTTTACATACATGTGCACAAGCCATGGTAGACGCTCTGGCACTACCTGCCCCTCAGAAAGCACTCAGCGCTCTTCAACTGCATCTGGTAATAATGTGAAATATGTTCAAGTGTGGCACCTAGTGTCTGGGAGAGGTGTGACTGCACCTAGGGGCAGGAACAAGGGCAGGAGCTTCCCCAGGGGATACTGAAGGCAGCTCCAAGGAGATATTGAAGGCATTGTGCAGAAAATACTATAAACCCTGCACCAACACAGGATGGTTCAGGTGCCAGTGAGCTGAAGGCACATAAGTTCCCCTTCAGGTCTGCTGAAGGCAGTATGGCCAAGCTATTTTCACTCTGATCCCACAGCTCACAGTGATCCCACATGAATATCAATATCTACACTCAACCCAGAGGGGTAAAGCCAGTCCCACTCAGCAAGGCTATTAAGCTCCAGACCAGGATCTAAAAAAGATAGTGTTGGTGCTGGAGGGGTGCAAACAGAGGTTGACAACACATCTAGGATGCATTGCCCACTATGACCAAGAACAATCCCACTCTAAAGAGAGTGACCACCTCTACTAGTGACAATAGCTCTTTGAACTGGAGAGGAAGAGAGCTTTTATGGGAACAAGTAGCTTCAAGTGTACCTCAGTTATTCTGAGACACTGCTGATACCCATGTTCATAGCAAAAATGGAGATGGTTTAGATTTGTTGAGAGGTAGCCATCTTTATAAGCCTTACAAGAAACTACCATAGGGAAAAAAGGAATGCGAGGACTTTCTCCCACATTTAGGCTAGTAGAGAGGAAGAAGAGCAATAGGGACAGGAACTGGCAGGTTTACCTGAAAACAACAAGCATGCACCACAGGGGCCTTCTTACATCATTTAGATACGTTCAGTGCCTAGAAATTGCCACAGCTGCCCCAGCTCTTATTGCAGTACACTGTTGAAGACCTCTAACTCTTCTTGTGACACGCTGCAGAGGCTGTCCTGGGGGACGATGCAGGTGTAACATGGTCACTGCGGCAACTATTTAAGGCACAGGCTGGAGAACAAAACACCCATTTGCAGGGAGTCTCACAGACCCCACTGTGCAAATCTCAGTTAAGAGTGGTCTTAAAATAGCAAAGATATCAGGCAGACAGCATTCCAGTTAATGAAACACTTGGTCTGGCTTAACAGTGGGTCTAAAAACTACTTACAAATCAGAGGAATTTCATGTAATACATAGGGGGCAAAACAGCTTTTAACTGGGATTAAAACTATCTGAACAGAGACATCTCCAAAGTATACTACATGAAAGTGTTTTGCATGGCACTAAGTCAATATGAGTAGAAGAAAAGAAAGAAGTTAAACCAAAAGATAAATAACAAGTCCACCCATAGGATGGTTTGCGTTGCATTCTTGGGTCTTTCATGTCGATCCAAGGCCAAAACAGTGCTAGGCTTTGGATCAATCAATCCTCTTTCCTCTGTAGAGCTCTATAAGCACTAGCAGCAACCTTGAGTTATATCTAGTGTGCAACTCATCAACTGAAACAGCGCAGTAATAACCACAGTCTACCATGGCTCAGATATTGCAGTGTGGACTCTACCTTCCAGTTGATGTTGAGAAACCTTGGAGGTTCTAAGCTATTAAATTTTAAGTTACAGGACCATAATCTCTTCTCCTGCTTCCTACCTTTAAGAAAGGTAGTAACCATCTATAATGGTATATTCAACATCCAAGTAAATTAGAACTGTCAAGGGACAAAGAACAGGAGTCAAGGTTAATGGGGAAGCACATATTCTTGTACTTGTTTACAGGTACGCTTGGGAGAAGCAAGTGTACTAGACTTTTGGCTGCATTTCAAGCAGTATGTGCCACATAAAGGTTCACTTGCAGAAGCAACACCAAGGCCACCTTAACTATTTAGAAAGCAAATCAAACGTTGCATGGGACTTAAGGGTCATGACAGTACAAATTAAACAAGACTCTGATGGTGTAGCAGAAGCAGACTAGGGCGTTCACATCTCACTTCCACAAGCACAGCAGGGCACTTCATATCAAACTAGCACAAACTCCACTGGATATGAAAAAGAGATGTCAATGCAAGCAATAACATAACTTGATCAGTATACTATCTCTCTCAAAAGCTCAAAACCATGGAAGCACTTTGCAATGACACTAGAAGAGTAGTAAAAACAGTCAACCCCCTCTCCCATTCTTTTTTACCAGAAGACAAAAATCCCGTGGCTGGGATTGAATGAATGTGCACAGGCTACAGTCTGTGGCTAGATCAGGAACTGCCGATTGAGGAACCTAAATTCTTCTGCAACCTAGAAGCATCCTGGCCTCTGTATACTCAGAAGCAATCTGCACTAAACCATTTTTGTCACAGTTAATCATCACAAATTAAATCTCTAAATCCTCATGTGTGATTTGATTGTCACAATCCTGCTCTACTCTTTCCTCACTTATATGATCTAAGGGAGTGCAAGTGCTTACAAATAATAAGAGCATTTACCTACTTTAATGTGTGTTGGTATGCTGGGAAGGAGGAATACTACTGAACAATAGTAATTTTTTGGAAAAGCAAGACGTGTTGTAGCATCTTAACAGTCACATAGAAAGCAGATCCAGCTTACACAGCATCAAAGCCAAAGCACCAGAGTTATTCAGAAGATTGAACATTTTCAGTAGAAAATGTCATAGGACAATTTTACTTTACCAAAGGTGTGTGTGATATTAAAAACTGATATAAAATTTCAAGAGATATTCCCTGCTTTAATAGAGCTTACAATTATTTCTATATATTGTGATACAAAGAGTTTCTTCTTAAAAGCCTAGATGTTACAGTAAATTTCTGTACTGAAACCTTGCAGATATTTCTCCATCAAACCAACAGTTAATATCTATCTGTGCATGAACTTGCTGACAATTTAGCTGATGGCTACTCCTCAGTGAAAGAGAAGGTCTACTCAGCAAAGTGGAACTTAGTTGAAAACATTAGGGCACCACCAAAACAAGGACTGGAGCAAAGACACACCAACTAAAGCATATATCCTGAATATCTGAAGATTGGACAGTAATTACTATATACATATGTACACATACTACATACATATCTGGAAATCACATGTCTCTCAGTTACAAGCACAACAGTAGAGTGCATGGGTAAACCATGCCACCTGGAAGCATTAAAGCAAAGATCTGAACATTCAACAGGCTTCAGATTTGAATTATTGCAATGGAAAAGCTTCAGGTTTGATTATTTCTGCTTCCTTTCTGGCATCACCTCATCAAAACAGTATGATGTATGTTGGATTTGTGATCACCTTACATTGGAGAAAATAAAATCTTAAATATCTTCTCTACAGATGGAAAAATAAATAGTATAAGCAGTATTTGATGGAATGCCCTGTGAGGAATGCCTTCGCTCCATCAGGACAATACTAACGGCTTCTATATCAATTGTGGTCTCCAGATGAAATAACCACTCATTATTCAGCTTATTACAACACAGCAATGTAGCCACAGTTAATGACAGAGTTGAAACACTGATGTCGTTAACAAGTCTGGCCTGATTTGGGGCAAAGTTCTTCCATTAACTGCGACTGGCTCTCCTGGGGTGCAAAGAGCTGCTAGTAGAAAATAACTCTCTGCATGCAAAGACCAGGAACCTGAGTAGCGAAACACTGGTGCAACCAGCTAACATGACCTTACTATTTCTCCAGATATGGGCAGAGAAGATGCTCTCCAAAGGATTTTCTATTTGAGACAGAGATATAAAGCCAGGAGAGCACCATATGTTAAACCTCAGTATTGGTTCAGATCAAAACCTGGGAAAAACTGATCCAGTGAAATTGCATTTGACTGCAATAATGCCATAAACCTTAAAGCAACAGATCGGTTGCTGTAGTGTTCTTAAGAGAAGTAAAAAGTATATAGGAACTGTGCCACTATTGGAAAATTTAATTTTTCAGATACAAAGAGCAAAGAATGCTAATAACAGTGTAATTTGTATACTCTCACATGATTGATTCAGTGGATAACTTTTGTCTGTATAAGAAATAAGCTTAATTCATACACAATTTTGATAAAACTCACTCTCAGAAAATGAACTGGATTTGAATGCTAATAAGTTGATTAAACAAAATGGAAGAACAAAAGAAAATATATTTTTACTTAATTATTGGCATTTGGTTTTGGGGAAATAAAAAAAAAAAAGAAAGAAATTAAGGGAACTAACTAGAAAAATCAAGTGATTTGAGGGGCTTGGATATCTGAAGAAGGAGGGCAAGAAATTGTCAAATCCCAGGTATCAAACCCTTCAGTATTCCAAGGAAGGAAGGAAGAAGAGGAAGACTTTCAAGAAGAAAGACTTGCTATTTTATTCTGTATGAATGCATATTTAACAGTTAACTACCTCAAATATTAGAAGGAGTTTAAAAACCCAAAAATATATTTTTTAAAAAGCCTAAAACCAGACACAACAAAAATGTCAAAAAGAAAAATTAGTGAGAATTAGTATAACAGATCTCAAGATTTAAACACAGCATTTTTTTCTCACTTTCATAGCTTTATAAGGATTGATTGGTGATCCAAGCAGGGAAGGATCAGGAAAAGAACAACTTGGGTTCCCATGCTGCAAGAAGGGTAATCTAAGTAACAGAGGAATTTTTTTACCTTGTTTTTAGTAAACGGCACTAATGTTTACAATAGTACAAGAAGAGGGGTTGAATGATGAAGATAGAAAATAGAACCAAAGATACACAAGGGTACAAAAGAGGAAATAATCATAAAGTAAAATAAAAGATTTAGGGCACATTAAACAGCCAAAGTGAGACTTTTGAAATAAACAGCACACAAAATTGAACATCACTGAGACAGTCCTTTAACTAGGATACTGCATGCAATTAAAGAGTAGGAAATAAATTATTCATGCTTAAAAGAGAAGAGTTTTCTACAAGCCAATAAAACTTACTTCAGTCGTACAGACATCAAGTACGCTTCCCTTCAAATTTTCTTCTAAAGACATGAAAGCACTGGAAAATGTAAATTACCAAATTTATTAGGGGTTTAACACAAGCAAGCTTGTGACAGACTAACCTAAGAGATTACTCCATCAGATAACGTTCTCCACAAGCTGTAGATCTCATTAATCTGGATTTTAGCAGAGTATTCAGCTGTGTCACATGGGAAACAGTTAAGCTGCAACTAGTAGAGGAATTTAGAGGTAGTGAAGCATCTGGTTCAAGGGGAGAAACCAGCAGAAGTCCTGAAAATGGGACTATCAGAGGGTCTCAAAAATCAGTCTTGGAACTGATCTTATTTATCATTTCAACTAGTAAACGCCACCAGTATTAGGAACAGGTTGCTAACACATAGTACAGCAGGGATACAGATATTGGAAAAGAGAACATAGATATTACACTGAAATAACTAGATGCTCTGAAAAACTAAAGTAAAGAAACAGGAAAAATTCAATAAGGCACAACTCAAGGTCATATACTCGGTGAGTACAAAAAGTTTCCTGGTATGCTGTGCACTTCCCAGCAAAAACTGCAAAGAAGGAGGGCTTGGGAGTTTTGCTAATTACAATATAATTAAAAAACCATGAATGTGATCCAGGGGCAAAAAGGCAAACGTGCTGCTTAAAACCAGAACAGACATATTTCCACTAGGAATGGAGAAGGCAATGGTAACACTGAACAAAACACCGGTAAAGTGTAAAAATGAATGCCATGTACCATTTTTACTACCATGTTGCAAGATATCAGATAAAAGAAGTAATCAAAAAATAATGAAGACACTAGGAAGGGGGAAAGACTGTACTGACTATGGAAATAAGGAGAAGGTTCAGAGTGTTAGGAACTCCACTGACAAAAAAGAAAAAAACCCAAGCTGTACTCTTGTTTTCAGATGGGACTCAATAACTAAGCCAGATATCGTATGGCCTTAAGGCTACAATAGCAAAAAACACACCTGGACACACAGATGGTCTTTTCTAATCTAAAGCTCCTAATACATATTTAAAATTATGAACTTAAGAGCCAGTAGTGCTAAAACCAGCCACAGATGTCAGTGTCACCTTAGCCCTGAAAGTTTAATATCAATAATACACTACACAAATGTCCACTCTTTGTGAAAATCTGCAGTTATTTTTTGGTTGGGTTTTTTTGTTTGTTTTTTGGTTGCTTTTTTTTAATCATGTTTGTGAATAGTGGGCATTCACAGATGAAAAAGTAAATGGTGTGTGCTGTTAATAAGTAGAAATGAAGTTTCAAACTGGACATCTCAAAGCAAAGCCTGCAGCACACAAGAAATCAATTCTCTATTTCTACCTTCAACCCTTACAACAATTTAGCTGCACAGCAAGTAAAGACCAAAATCCAGCATGGCCAGTTAATTTCATTTTTAATCTTTATGGTTTAAATTTCCTTTGCTTCATATTATATGTTTCCTCAGCATAAAGACCTGTCTATTGGTTCTAAAAGAAGTGTTCTCATCAGAGAATCCCATACACCAGTAAATCAGTAAACTAAAAAGAAATAGAAAAAAATACCAACCCAAACCAAACAAAAAATAACTTCTTGTTGGCAGGTTTGTTTGTTTGTTAGGTTTTTTTTTTAAGGGAAGAAAAGCCTCTATCAAGCCTTCCCACCTTTCTAAAGAGCATTAAAAACTTTGCACCACAATTTTACAGGCGACTGCCTTTCTGGCAAAGCTATTACATCTGAGCAAATATGACACAAGGTGACAATACAATTATTCCAACCAGTGATTTAGCACAAGTAGAAAACCATAAAGAAGATACCGAGTCACAAACTTCTTTACAGTCCATATATTCACTCTCCAAGGGTATAAGGTGTGAAACACAGCAACTGGGGCTAACTTTTTTGTTTCAGCAGCTCAGTACAACAGCTGAGAAAGGAGCACTTCATCATTAAGCATAACAGACCTCTCATTAAACTGCACTCTTATTTCATAGGGTTGTAACTACAAAGCCATGTGGATTACGTTCCTGAAACCTGAGTACTAACACTGACCGATAAAATGCATCAAATAACCCCCAGCTAACTATTCTTCTGCCTCCCCAGGAAAAGAAAACCAAAAGCAACAGTTACATTCAGATAAGAGTAACTGAGAATTCATACGCAAAGTCTTAAACTCCCTAAACCAAGACTCAGTCCTGTAAAAGTCCACAATACATTAATATTAAAATCATTAACTATTTACCACATCTCCTATACTATTAGCTTACCAGTTCCACCAATCAGCTGACTTTATAAGAAGTAATGAAACGCAGACCTAGAGTTAACCATACACAGGAACCTGTTACCCCCTTGTAACAAGATGGCACTTCAAACATAAACTTCCTTCTTGTGTAAAAAACACTCAAACACATATTCTTTTGTCTTCAAATTACATGTAAAGTATAATAAACTTGTCTGTAGTTCTCCATATTAAATGGAATGCAGTAACCACTAAAATTTATCCTTTTTCTAACCTAAAGCAGTGTCTTTAGAGTGCTAGCAGCATTGCAATGAACACCAGGCAAGAAAAATACAGAAATCAAAGAACAGTAATTACTAAAATAGCACAAAGCAGCCAAAGTAACACACAAAGAAGCATTAAAAAAAAAAATGCTATGAAATAGGAAGAGTTACATATGAAGGATATTCAAGGTATAAAAAAAAAAAAAAAGCTTTCTTTTTAAAAAAGCCTATTTTGCTAAGAGAAATAGAGGGTGAAGGAAAGAGAAGCTAAGAGAAAAGTACTAATTGAACAGTTACTCCTGCATTGAGTTCAGCTTTGTATCAACACATTAGCTATGTACAAGCCCTTAAGTTTACTAAGCCTCAACTCTAAAAACTGCAAAAAATTAGTCAAAGTGCTGCTTGCCGTGTTAGCCTGTTATGAGTGCTTCTCTGGAAAAGAATTCCTCTGAAGAAGAGGAAGGTGGTTGTGGAAGCTGTACTTTGCAATAAACATAAAATTCCAGTACAAAGAATTAAAAAGCAAGTGTTAAGATCTTTTCCGTTTCACTGCAGAGAAAACACACTGATGTGAAAGAGAAGACCACAGTTTCAGGAAGGACATCCTGCTTAACTAAAAAAGAAACAGTTGTTTTTTGGTTTTGTTTTGTTTTGTTGGTTTTTTTTACTGGCTTCCCCCACTCTATAGCTAATGGAATGAGTGATTCACAGCGACCGATTTTTCTAAACAGATGAATAAACTATTAGTTCTGGGGACAATTTTGCCTTGACTGAATTCCGACGGAAAGAAAACACCAAGAAGAAAACCCAGCTTGACTTAGTAGTTCAAAGTTTGCTGCTTTGGTTTCTGCAGCAAGTTTCTCCCCCAGATCTATACACAGAGTAATAACACAACCACAATAACTGCCCGCTGTTCTCTACTTCCAAAATAAACACTATAAAACATAGCGCGACAGCAACTCCTAGGCACGCATCCTGCACAGAAACAACCCAAGGAGCAGTAAGGACAGGAAAATACCTTCGCACATCAGCCCAAGCTGCGCACAACCACCCTCCACCGTCCGCTCTGCAGCGCAGCCGCTCCACCCGCCCGAGGCTGGGGCCGCCCGGCTTCGCGGAGCCCCAGCCCCAGCCGGCAGCGCAGGCGAGTCAGCGCCCGACGCCGCCGAGCGCCTCCCGGCAGTGTGCGGGTCCGGACGCCACGGGCAGGCGGTGCGAGGTCCCATCAGCCTTCCCGCAGCTTTGTATTGGCTCCTGCTGCCTTCCCGGCGGCGAGGAACGCAGCAGCTTGCGCTTCTTTGTGAGGTAATTTGACAGAACAGGAGTAATCTCTTTAAAGCCCTTCTCAGCACAACAGTACTGCTGGTGAATCTATGTTACCCGAAATAAAGGTGCCGGATGCGATCGGTTAAAACATAGGGTGGCACCATGTTTTGAAAAAATATTTGTCTCATGTCTTCATTAAATTTAAACAGCATTTATTGAAGCTCACGTTCACCAAAGAGACTGCACAGACTCACAATGTAATTCATGTGAGACCACACAGGCACCAAACCAAATTTATTAAAAGTCGAAGAATTACTAAGAATTTTGGGGGATTTCACACCAAGAATTGACCCTCCCTAGAGCCTACATCCGTATGGAGTCAAGTAAGCCTATCTGAATTTGGGCTTAGCTTCAAACAGTAACTTCCATGACTGCAAGTTCCAGCATGAGCAAGAGAAGTGCAATTGCAGAACTTGATGTGATATGGTGAAAATGCCATGATAGTGTTTTGGCCCTTCTTGGCAAGAGATGGGCAGCAGGTAAATGCTGACTGGATAGGAAATAAAAACTGGTGGTTATGTTCTACAGGCTTTTATAGCCAAAATGAAATAACTTCAGAGGTTCTGGGTCCATTTTTTACTATATTGCTGTCCTTATTACAAAAGAAGTGCAACTTTTTCAAAACAAGAGTATTTTTTCTGTCAGGGTACAGGGTGAGAATAAATAGGAACTCCCAACAAGAGATTTATATTGTGAAGTAACATCTATGAAATAATATCATAGCACATCCTGCTCATTGCAGAGGGGTTGGACTACATGACCTTTGAAGGTCCATTCCAACCCAGACTATTCTGTGATCAGTTACTTGAAAACCTGTGCCAGGACTAATATTGTCCATCAGCTCTTTTCAAAAATATATACAAAATTACTGCAAAACTCTCTAATGCTACTGGTCCTCATACACAAACCTTACTAACCTGTAAGATTTCAAATCGTAATTTCTTTAGAAAGAAACTTACAAAACTGTAATTAAAACTTTTCAGAATGAGCAATTTCTTTGTCCTATGAGAACACAAATATTACTGATTCCTGAAATTGAAAATTAAAAAAAAAAAACAAACCAAAACCCACAAAACCAAACAAAAACCTGGGGTCATTACTCTTTCCCAGTGTAGGTGCTTGCATTTAGTATGTTCTACTGCCTTTAGCTTTTCTGTGAGATACACCTGTCCATAGCATAAGTCACAAACATCTACTTCCGTAACAGTATTCAATGCTTAGATGTTCCCAAAACACTCAGACCAGCTCCTATTACACCAACAGTACAGGATCTTTGAACCAGAAGTTTGCTTTCCCCAGCAACAAAAGAATTCAGACAGGCAGAAAGGACTACCCAAAAGAAACTGGTGCAAAATTTCTTACTTCAGCACAAATATGTATATTGAATATTTTATATGCTACAAGAATGTTATTGTTAGTTTCACATTTTCTCAGAACATTATCAAAAGGGACTAATTGACCTTATGTTCTACAATACTTGAGTGCTTTGCATGAGGAAGTTATTTTGAAACCATAGAAAACTGACAAAAATAACAATGATTGGCTTGAAAGTTGTTCATTAATTTCTTTACCTTCTGTGAGGATCCTCAAAACATATCGAGGGTCACCACTTCACAGAGGATTTTCCCTGCAATCAATTGATGAGCATACCAAAGTCTCTTTGAAATGTATTTACACAGTTATAGTGCAGCACAGAGAATACAATACAATATTGCCAGACCCAGAGGAGTATTCTGCACTTGGGAACAAGGTGTCTGGGGAAAAAAAAATAATAAAAGAAGAAATCTGCTTTTATAAAAAGCAGGAGCTAAAGTCCCACTAGAGCCTTATCTGTTCTTCACTGACCTTATCCCCACCTACTATTTCGAAGGGGGTGTCCCTGTACTAGGAATGAAAGTTCAACCTACCACTGTCCAACGCTTCCAGCAAAGCTGTTGCAAGGACTCTTGATTCTGCTCACAGTTTTATGTGGATACAACAGGTTCTTCAGTTTAGTCTTTTAGAATATGTTCCTATATAATGTTACTTCCCATCTTCCAGCTATTTTAAACACCTTATATGACACTGAGATCATTGGAAATTATGGAGCTTATCCTCCCAAAACACATTTCTGGGCATATGAAGGAGAAGAAGGTGATTGGGATCAGTCAGCCTGGATTTTCCAAAGTTAAATCATGCCTGACCAACCTGACTGTGATAAAATGACAGAAATAATAAAGTGATAAAAAGTAGATGAGAGGACACCAGCTGTTGTTTCCTTTGACTTTCCAAGACTTTCAGCACTGTATTCCACAACATTTTTGTATCCAAGTGAGGATGGTAAAGTCTAAGTGTGCGAACTAAATTTAATTTAGTTCATACATTTAGACATAAAACTAATTAAAAAAGAGGGTGAACTAAAACCTGGTTGGATTATAGGGCTCAGATGCAGCAGCAGAAGAGACAACAGGTGTAAGCTGAAACAATAACATAATAATTTTCCCTTAAGGGAAATAACATAAGGATAATTTTCCCTTAAGAACAGAGGCAAGCAGTGCAGCAGGTTGCCAGTGAGGCTGTGCACTCTCTGTCAAAGTTTTTCAGGACCTCACTGGACAAAGCCCTGAAGATCATGGTCTGATGACAGAGGTGGCCCTGCTCTGAGCAGGATGAGCCATGGGCCTCCCAAGTTTCCTTCCAATGTAAATTTTCTATCACTCCTAGTCTTGCCTCCTTACATACTCACATAAGCAGGGGCTGATTTATTTCATTACTGAGTAGTTGCTAAATACAGTTGAGAATAGTAGCTACTACTTAGAAAACAACTGTTGGATCAAGCTACCAACATACGTATTTCCAATTAAAAGCAAGACCATAACTTCACAAAACAGTTAAACTTCTTTAAGATGTTGTGTAGATTTGGTTGAGGCAAATGAAACTACTTGCAGCTTTCCACCATATAAAAGTCTGTGTATTTTGCAACCTAAGAAGAAACGTAAGCAGCATAAGGAGGTTGTTGGAATTACACTAGACAAAGTACAGAATCATTTTATCCATGACCTGATGCAATGGTTTCACTATATTCCTGAAAAGCAGGAAGTTTGCTGCCCTAGAAGGCAGAAAATGCAGGTATCAACTAAACAACTGTAATCAAACTGATTTCAGGGAAGGAGGAGGATTGAAAATTTTTGGTTCTTGTAAAAATGGCTTAGTTCTTGTAACTTAAATTTAGTAGGTCTGAACTTGGAATAAAATATTTGGCTATTTGATATTTCCATGCAAACAGAAGTTTAGAATAACATGCTGACTGTCTTAACTACAGTAATACTAGTAGGCCACTATAATATGTGCCACTGGGCACTCAAAAAAGACCATCCTCCTTCTCTGTGAAGGCATTTGAAGAGCTAAATGGTGAAAAAAATAAACACAATTTGCAGAGAGGCACATTGCAAACATCTTAATGCATGCCTTTTTCAGTATTTTTGTCACCAAGAGGCAATGTGTAAAGAATCATCAGAGCTAACTGTGGAAGGAATTGGGAAGGCTGGAATGCATTTTGCAGAGACCCGCAATCTGCCCATCTGTTGACAGGGAGGGATTACATCAAATCCCATTGAGCTTTCATATTCACAAATCCAGGAGGAGCAGTAATTGGTTTACTGAAGTTTGTTAGACTCATAATTTTATCACAAAATCCTCTCAAGGCAAGTTCATTCACAATATTAATTTTTTTCCCTTTTCAATGGCTCATTTATTCTGTAGCACTATAAATATTATGTGAATGAAAATCACAGGAAACGGCTATTCTGTGCTCCAGTGCCTTATTAAAAGATATCTGTTTCCAGAAAAAAATAAATCATAACACTAATTATATCTGCATTTACACAGCTCCTTTCGGAAAGATTATCTAAGACTCTTTATAGAGCATAAAATTACAAACCCATAGCACTGACTATATGCAAACAATCAGATATATTCCATATGCAGCTGTGAAGACTGCCATAAACATTTATATTCATGCTGGTTCATCTGTGCTAGGATTAATGGAGTGAGAAAAGCTGGCCAAGGACACCTATTTAAAGAACCAGGAGGTTTAAGTACATGGAAGCAGCACAGTAACTTCTCATCTAAAGTACAGCTCAGCTAATGACTATCTAACTTATAATTCTTACTGCAAAAGCTGGTTTGGGCCCAATCGTACCTTGTCCTGGCAAGAAAATTGTGCTTGATGTGTCAGGAGCCATTTTGGTGCATGTCCTCAGAATACTTGCACAAAACTAAGAGGAAAAGGGCTTTGCACAGGGTAGATTCAGCCACATACGCATGCTCACATCCTGGGGTGGATGAGACCCTCATCTCATTTGCGAGGCTTGTGGAGACAGAGTGGAAGGAAAGGCCTTCAGTGCAGTGGAATGTGGCCAGCCTGGCAGTCCTGAACTGAAAAATGATTTCAGGGAAATATGTGGATTTTCAATGCTTAACTCAAACTGCAGGCTTTCAATGCTCCTCTTTCACACAATAACTCTGTACTGCTGGAAGACCGCAGGTGTTGCTGCATTTTTACCTTCACATTTTACAGGTGCCTGGAGCTCCATCTCTGTGCAGACTCAAAACTGTCTCAGTCCCACCAAGGCTGAGAAACACATTTCTCACCTTAAGCCAAGTGAAATCCAGAGACTATGGGCCCAAATATATAGGTTTCCTTACACGTCACCTCCCACGATCCAACCCCCATGTCCCACACCCTTCACAAAATTACTACCACATCTTGCTATAAAAACTCAGCTAGGGAAGGGTCGGAGGTGCCTATCACCCTTCACATAAAAAATGAAACCAAACTCAAGCCTTTCAGGACCAGAAGAAAACAAGAAGATATCCACTCCTGTTTTGCAGGAAAATGCTCTCACCTGGATAGTAACAGTTTTGGCAGAGACACTTCTTACCTCTGCTGCTGCTGAATCCCTGCCAGCAAAGCAGGTTTTACTGGGCTGCAAAGCCAGATTAAGAGATAACTCCTCTGCAGCCTGGTGATCAGGCTATTTAATGTAAAACGCAGAGAAAGTCCTGGGATAGAATCCCCTTCTGCTAGCATGTTTTAAACAGAAAATGTGAGCTCTGCTTATTAACAACCCTTACAAGAAAGAGGATAAATATCTACCTCCAAAGCAGCAATCCAGTGGGTGGTTACAAAGCTTTCCTTTCGTCAGCACTGAGGGTGAGGATGCCATCCTGGTATGATTCTCCTATGTGACATCACAGTGTTGTGGCATCTGGTGTCATGTTTACAGTGACCAGTATAGGAAAGAGGTTCTGGAGCCAAGCAGGCTTGACCAGGGTTATATACGTATGCGAAGTCTATACAATCAGACGTGGTGCCATCCTAGCACAACTACATGCTGTTAGGGCCAGCTCTAGAGAGCCTCACTATATCATGTGGAGTTCAGGTTAGGATAGTGGCCCCCAAAAGATGCAGATGAATTGTTAAAATCACTTAATATTTTAAAAGGGCAGAGGAATGTAGCAAATACAGCAAATATTTATGTATATAAATACAAATATTTAAAAAAATACTGAAATACACACAGGCATATATGTTAAAAAGTGCCAAGTAAATGTGTACATTTTACTTGGTGATATAAGAGTTTAGCAGCTCTTGAACCTCGGAAACACCCTTTTTGACCATTTTAAACCTGCCCAAGTTTGGAACACCACATAAAATCTGAGTGGTTCAAGTACAAGACTAATGAATAAATAGGAATTATAATTCTATCCTTTCTCGCTATGAATGTAATAGCTGTGAGAGGTGTATCTGAAGAGCTCTCCTTGGCAACACAGTAGTGACTGTAACACGCAAATGCCATGGTCTTGTCCAGGAAACATCTATGCAGTTCAGGTTACTTTGCCTTTCAGTTGCTGTCAACAACCAGGCCAAAAATTATCAGCTTTGAAAACTGTTTTCCTCTGTGAACAACTGTTCACCAAAGCATGAAAGAAACAGCTTCAGAACCACATGACAATGGTCCGACTTTCACTCACAACAGCAATGAAGATGTAAGCAGCTAAGCTAGAGATGAAGCTTTCATTCCTGCCTCACTTGAACCTAACTTGTTTGGTGTTACACTCTGCTTCCTTCTCACTAGGTGAACTGATAGTAGGCAGCAGAGGAAACAAAAAACACTTAAATGATTTGCTTATCCTTCAGCAGTAAGACAAAGAAATGTATCACACAAAATGAAATGCCCCTTGTAGTAAAGGATTATTTTATATCCAAATATTAGGTCTTACAAGAGATCTGATATCTCCTCAACTAGCAATTTTTGAAAAGCTGCAATTTTGTCTAGGAGATTTCCCTAATTGCTACAGCAATAAACCAAAAATTGCACTAGGACTTTTTGGCCTACTTGTTTCTCTTTCCTGTACCTTGTCCCATATGCTGCTCACTGTTTCCAGCTGCCAAAGTCAATGCATCTGGTTGATATCTGCTTTCCACTATCTGAAAATTTATTCTTCAAATTTCTGTAGCGGTTTATCACTCACAACTAATTTTTGGGAAGTTAAAAGTTTCTCTCTGGAGACAATGCTTTAAAGCCCTGCTTGAACATCAGAAAGCACTATAACATAGCAAACTATACATACAGTACTATACAGTGCAATATCCAGTGAATTTACTGTTAGTAACTATATTACACTTATTTTCACAGTTCACAACACAGCCCTTTTCCATACTTACTACATACTGAAGATTAAAAAAGTAACCAAAACAAGCAAACAAAAAAGCCCCAATAATATCAATAAAAGTACTTCCTTCTATGCAACACGCATTGACTTTCCCCCAGAACACAATGGCGACCTCCTTTCCAGCATTAACACATCTGGTTGGATTCTCATACGAATTCCACTTCAAACAAGAACCACTTTATTCCCATCGTTCCATGTCCTGTATACCTGCAAGTTAACTGAGGACTGCAAATCAACTGCATGCCAGTTCCTTGTCAGTCAGGCTAATTCCCACAGATTAGAGAAGGAAATCCTCACAGTCTCCCAGGTCCTAAACCCTGCCACTACAGAAAAACATTTTATTTCTTCCTAGAGAAGAAAGAAAAAAAACCCAAAACAACCAAATGAATTATCTATT
>JBCJKH010020640.1:0-14709 GCA_039877255.1 Loriculus beryllinus | reverse complement strand
CCAAATGAATTATCTATTGATTATTAGTATCTGCACCAGAGAAGATGAACTAAACTCACCGATCTCTGACTGTGAATTAGTTCCCAGACCACCTACTACCAACACCATGTGTGTTTACCCTGATTAATTCAATGATCACATGGTTACTTGTTGTCAGTAGTAAACCTACAACCACAAATCCCTTCCCCCCTGCTTTTCTGGTATCTCTACGCCACCACCCTCCAAGGAAGGCAAGGAACCTTTACTCTGAATAGAAAGTTTTGAAACTCCATGAAAAGTGGTCAGAGACATAAAACCTAGATCATTCTTTTGTTCTTCACAACAAAACGAAGATTTTCCCAAAATTCAGAGGAGTAATTTCCCTCCTGATTCCTTGATACCTCCAGATGAAAGCTTGTTCCCAAAGTCTGTGGGTATCACTTGGGGGGTTTGCATTCTCTTACTTGAACAGAAGCCTGAGTTCACCCTCTTAGACTTTGTCTATACCTCCTCCACTTCTTCACGTACTTCAGTTCTTCTGCTTTTCTCAGTCTGTTTCTCCCTCAGAAAACAGAGAAGACT
The DNA here is from genome assembly GCA_039877255.1 of Loriculus beryllinus. Classification (NCBI taxonomy): domain Eukaryota; kingdom Metazoa; phylum Chordata; class Aves; order Psittaciformes; family Psittacidae; genus Loriculus; species Loriculus beryllinus. The sequence continues at coordinate 14,148 of JBCJKH010020640.1, read as the reverse complement.
TCAATTATCACTGAGAGCTTCCAAGAAAAAGATGACAGCAAAGAAGCGTTCCTTTTCCCACCTCAAATACACACACACAGACTGTAAGCAGCCCATCAAACACACCTGCCAGAAAACTGGCAGGAAAGAAAAACTACTCTCTTTGCTCCAAATTCCCTTTTATTTTTTATTTTCTTTTTTTTTTTTTTTTTTTTTGCATTCTGGATAAAGGGTGAGTTTTGATGCACTTTTATTAGCCTTTCTAAAAAGCACTAACTGGAATGACTCTGAGGCTGCTCTTCTGGTTCCACCTTTGGATCACAGTATTTTGATTCACCTTTTTCTTCTCTTAATATGAGAGTCTTTTAAATATAACCAGAAGTTCACAGTTCTGCAATTCTGAGTCTCTACTAATATTAGACTCCTGAGGATTAAAGAAAAGAGGAGACTTTGTAGTCAGTTCGACACAACAGCAGCATTCCAACGTTTTACAACACTGAGGCACGTACAATAAGTGAGCAGGTAGCAAATAATTACCTTTCTAGTGCCAATGATCTTATTGTGCACATGGCCGGAGTGAAATGACTTGAGCTAAGATGAGAAGAAAGGAGGCTTCTCCACAGCACCCGTGGCAAAACACAGAATACTGAGTTTCCAGGTTTTCTGATTCTTCTCTAAAGCTAGCAGTAGTTGCTTCTTAAAACACTCTGCATAGCTGGTATTTATTTACTGCTGAAAATTCTTGATTGTTTGGAAATGTATCGTGCAGTAGAAAAATATGTAAAGTGTATATAAATTTTTTTCTTCCAATAAATTTCCTATCCAGTTGAGGAAGAAAGACTGTAACCACTCAATGCCTTCAACTTCACCTCCCCAAATCATTTCTATGTTAACGTATTATTATGTGATAGACTTTGAGCAAGGGTCAAGTAGCTCTTAGAAGTAGGAACATTGTGCACTATTGTGAAAGTTAATAGAAACATATTTAAAGTATATTGAAAAGAACAAAGGTACATTAAGAATACCTTTAAGTATTCCCCAAATGCATTTTTATGTTGATTAAGGTCTTTACAGGAAATAAGATAAAATATTTCAGGTGGACCTGAGGTTTTTTTCAAGTATTATACAGAAAAGACTGATATGATTAACATTATAGTTTAAAATCTTTTCCCTCTTCCATCTCCATGTGTGGCTGTCTACCTCATTCCTAATTTTTATGCTGAAGTATTCCAGTGCTGGATTAAACACCTCCAGAGAAAAGCACAGCAGTAAGCACCAGCAGTGTTTGACTGAATCAAATGGCTGTTAGGAACAATCACTTCTACAGTTAAGAAAAATTTGTCTCCAGGTATATGCTGAGCCTAGGAAATGAATAAGGGGGAGGCACGTGATTTTCTGACTGAAACCTCTGTATATGTAACCATTACATAGGTTGTGCTAACAAAGAATAACTGTTTAGAAACATCCTTGTTAGGCCCTCTTGGATGAGACAACAAAAGAAAGAAAAATGTGCTGATGTTCTAGTAGTTTTCAACACCCATTTGCCTTTATTTTCGCTTTATTGCATGTTGCTGCATGTATGAAACCATATCTACAAATTTACTTGTAGAACCACTAAGCTGTCGTCTTTAAGCCTCTCCTTCACTCCCTTACCGTAACTGCCAGATGCAATTGGATAAAGATGGAGAACACAGTTTTGTAACATACCTTTTTACTCATATTTGTATTTTATCACAGAATCATAGAATAGTTAGGGTTGGAAAGGACCTTAAGATCATCAAGTTCCAATCCCCCTGCCATGGGCAAGGACACCTCACACTAGACCATGCTGCCCAAGGCCCTGTCCATCCTGGCCTTGAACACTGCCAGGGATGGGGCATTTACCACTTTCCTGGGCAACCTGTTCACTTCACCACCCTCACAGTAAAGAACTTCCTTATATCTGACCTGGAAATGCAATTCTAAACATGGTCCAGGTCTCAACAATGACCTTTCTCTCCCATTTTTAAATCCTAATTATGCTCATGTAATTTGTCTTGCTCAAAATAGCTTTCTTGTTTCAGCTTGTTTCCTATCCCTATTGTCTCCTTTCTTTCCAACTCTCTTGGTACTTTCCTTTCGTAACTCTTCTTTCTCCATTCTCTGTATATCTGCACCAATACTTCAACTCAGTGGAATTCACATCCACAGTGCTGTCATTTCTGTCCTTATTACTCTCCACTGGTACTCTACTTCCCAAACACTACCATGAAATAACCAGCTTTCACAAAACTTACAGGATTTCCAAACTTGGCTGTCAGCACTGTGCTAGCTTTTCTACATCCACATTTTTCCACAAATACATGTTATCCTTCAGAGCATGCTATTCACATACATTTCATGTGCACTCCCACTTGCAATACATATCCACCGGGCAGAAGTATCTGTGGAAACCAAACTCTTATTACAAGTGTGTCAGCATCTGGAAACAGCCCCATATTTGACTGAGCAAGGTAAGGGATCCCACATCCCTCTTGACAACATGGATTCCAGGTGTTTTGACACTCTAGAGAAACAGATACAGAGAGCTCATCCTGAAGACCTGTGACTTCTGGGCAGGAGGCTTGGATTTATTCCTAGAATCAACATCACACTTCATTCCCTTCTACTCACCCAGACTGGATTAGATGGGATCCTGATGTAAAGGAAGTAACACAGTCTGTTCAAAAATGAACTTGAGAGCAATTCTCTATGAGCACATGAAGTCATTATGATGCAGCTGCTCTGCAGCTCTCAGTAATGGAAACAGTTCAGTAAAAAAACAAAGGGACTACTGAGCTTTGACCAACCTCTGTCCTGTCCCCAGTCTTCACCTCCTTTCTCTCCAAATGAAAAAAGTAATGGGGAGAGTAAGGAATGTCCCATGAGCATGCCATGCCATGCCATGAGCACAAGGTGAATCAAGGCTCAAAACAGTACTCTTGCAGAACCCAGGAATTGTATTTCCTAAGGGATATATACAGGCAGACAAGGGCTCTGGGAAAGGTCATGGTCTCTAGTACCTTCTACTCAACCTGTCTAAGTGTATGGCCCAGGTGAATTGAATAATAATCATGGAATGGAGTTAACCCAGAGCATAACAATACTCATTTTAATGCCCTCAATATGCAGTTCAAAACAGAGGAATTTATCTAAATAATGTACTTGCTAGATTTGGTTGTATCTGTAATGGTCATGACATTAGCAGATCAACATCAAACACAGAATAGTAAACCGACTTAGCTATACAAGAATACCAATGATCCTGCAAATTTCTCTGCCGCTCTGCTCATCCATTATATGTTGTGTGTGATAGCAGATTAAGAATAATGACAAATCATATTCAATAAACTCAAAATACAAAACATTAGAACTATTTTGCATTCTTGCTGGTAATTGTAACTGATCTCAAACATGAGATTGTTACCAATCTTCATAGAATGAGACGGCAGCTCATTAATGAAGAAAAATTGAGATTTTGTTTGCATTGTACTGAATTATAATTATCTGGAAATAAATACTGTATTGTCATACATTCAGAAGCAAACATAATTTTGATACAAAGTTAACATTTAAACCTCATTTCTTACCTCACACCCTTTCGGCTAAAACGTTACATCTATCTTTTTGAATCATAGAGGTACATACAATTGTCAAACAGAAGCATCAGTATCCGGGTGAATTTTCTCATCAGAGATAATTTTGTGATCTATACCTAATTATTATTTTCAAGAAAGAAAAGCACTTCACTTTATGATTTATACAAGGCGGATATCCTATATTTACATTCAATGCAACTAAACTTTATTAATTTTAAATCAGAGTAATACAAGGAAGTAAAGATATTGCTGAGTATAACTTGATACAAGAAATAACGCTTATCTAAGGGAAGTATGAGCACAGACCCATTAACTATAGAAGCCCTCATTTCTAAATGGCTGCATACTTTTTGTAAGGGAGGAAAAAATATTTGCATTTTTTCAAAACCAAGAAAAATCTTTCACAATAGTAAGTGATATATGAGCCCTTTTTTTTTTTGCAAAGCAACTTATTAAGAGTTCAGCTTGTTTTGCCTAGGGATATTTATTTATACTGGGAAGATTAACTATTTTGTTAATTCAGAAAAAAAAATGTAATAATCTCTTCACCCAAATTCACTTTTTGTTTAAGATGAGTAATGAACAATTTCAATCAGGAAGGGAATTTTTAGGATGATGAGCACTGAAGTAGTACACTCAAGCAAAGATCTACATATAATTTTTTCTATAGCAGAGCTTGCATTACATCATGTATCATTTTAAGCTTTTAAACTTGATTATGACAATATTTTTTTTTTTCTCTATGAAGTACTATATTTCTATTCTAGAAAACGATATGACAAAAGGAGGCTTTCCTCCTGTCGCCTTCCACTGGGAAACTACCTCTAACAAACTGGCACCCCTGAGCATACTTCAGAAAGAGAACTTCCTTCTTACACACAGGTAAGTACCCCTACTGTTATTACAGGTAGCTAACTTTAATTCAGCATAAAAAAGGAGAAAGAAGTGTTTTCTTTCCCTTGCAAGAGCAATCATCCTTGCCTAGTGATAATATGTGACCTTACTGGCTCCACCAAAAACTTTGGCTGTTTTGACTGCATGATTTATATTATCTATTGATAGTTAACTTGCTCATAGCTTTGCTGTTCATTAACTGGAACCCATCAAATTTTTTTCACAGTTCTGTTTTATGGACCACTTGGTTTCACAAATCAAAGACAGTCATGGTGAAGAATTAAAGTTGACTTTTTTCCCCCTTGAGAATAACAAGTTATCTTGAAGAGGATTCAAAACTTTCGTCTTCACAACATAGAATACCAGTGATCAAAACAGACAGAAATGGTACCCAGTAAAGTAAAATGAGATCAAAACCAGGACACAGATAGCTTGCCACAACTGGAAAAGAGTAAGTCACCATGAGCTCGAGGGAGGGCGAGGATGATAGTACATGTATGTATCCCTTGAGACATAACCAAAGCTTTCACATTTTTGTATAAGAACCAGCTGAAAGTCTGCAAAAATTGTCTCCCTTCTTGCCAGTGTCTGTTTGTATGTACTATTTTTTAGGTCCCAACATGCAAGGGAATTAGTTTATGAAGTCTGATGTGCAAATGACTTGGCGCTCTCCCCATTCCTCACTGCCATCCCCTCCAAAAGGAAGAAAATAAACCCCTAAGAAATCCTTTGTGTTTGCAAAGAACTGTAGCATCCCCCTATAGGGATCCTGAAACAATTCTCTGATTACCATTAGCTTTCAATGTATATCTTTCAATTTGGTCAAAAATAAGACTTGTAAATTTAGAGGACACTCTGTAAAAATAGTTGCAGCAAGAATAACATCACTAATAACAATTATGGAGATCTTTTTAAATCATGAACAATTTTTGACTTTACTCTAAAATTAACTTGTGAAAAATGAGAGCATTTTGTAGTACTTATGTTCATTGTTTACTTCCTCTGTTCAGCTTTCTGGATGCTATTTATAACAGGACAGAATGAGTCACTGTCTTGTCTTGGGATGAGCCCTCAATTATAGTTATATGTAGTCATATAAGCTGGCACAGATAGGAACTCTGAGGCAGGTGCTTGTCAGGAGACAACAGTAACATCCACCAAATAACAATGAAATCTCTATTCTGTGATTAAATATAACATGAGAAATAAATATGCTTCTTAAGAACAGGAAAGACAGAGACAGTCTTGATAAGACAGTGGCACCCTGATAACCCTCTTGAGGACTTGAGAAAGGACCAAGAGAAGCTCTGGCTGCTGAAGGTTTACCAAGAGAGCATTTTAACTTGGGAACTTTATTTCCCTACAGCCATTAAATCCTCACTCTTTTGAGAAAAGCTATATGGCCTAGAGAAAATCAATGCCCATTGCTGAAAATTTCTCACAGAGTGTCTCTATTTCAAAGTTAATTTAGCTTTACTTCCAGGAGATGATAAGATAAGCAAATGTGTCTCAGCTTTTAGGATCACCCTCCCTCCGCACCAAATAAACCCATGGTCTTAGGGGAGGGATAAGCTGTAGTCAGGATGGGTTAAGTGGGGGTTTTCAGGGAGGCTTTAAGAAAGGCTAGATCATGGGGAAAAATCTCATTTGCACGAATGGCTGACAATCAGTGTTACAAATGTTAATACAGAATCCTGATTCCAAGATGCATTTTACCCTGAAGCATTAACAGAAAAAGATGGTTTTCTGATTTATCATTACTGCTCCTTTTTTGAAAAAAGAAAGCTTTGAAGACCTTGCAAAGACTCATAAAGATAAAAAGGAGACAAACTACATAGCTATTTATGCCACCTATTTACTTACAAAAGTAATAAATCTGTCTACCTTGAATAAAAAGCCAAAAAACCCACACAGACACTTCTATATGCAGAAACCCTGAATTCACTGCCTTTTTCTTCATCTCTCTGACCAAAATCCAACTCTGCAACAGGTGGCTCCATTGCCTTTGACCTTTGCTTTTAGGACAGCTTCTTCTGCACCAGTCCTACCTCTCAGTCTAGAATTTCCTAGTTCTTAAAATACACTGTACCAGCCCAGAGCAGACCCAACACCTTGCACAATCTCAGAGCCCCTTACAGTTAATGATGTCTCTAAAGGAAATGCTTGTTAATTCACACCATGTATTTCTTTAGTCACTTAGCACAAAGATAACACATATTTTTCTTAATTCTGAACAGCGTTCTAGAGTAATTTGGAGGTACTTAGTACTCCGTAGTTTTTGAAGGCCAGTTAATAAGGATCAGCAGCACTGATTCAACAGGCTGGAAGTGCAGAATTCAATTTCCCTTACTTCTCCTCATACACAAACCAGAAAGCACTAATATCTCACACAGACTCCAGGATCACAGACAGGAGGCAGAGCAGATTTCTTCCTTTGTTTTTATGTTCAACAGAAAAGTCTTTAGAAGCTTCAGGACTGAATTTGAAACACACCAGAAAAGACCATGTACATGTTACAGATTACTGAAAAGTTCCTTGTACAAAGAAATTTCATCTGCATTTCAAAATCTCTTTCCTTTGCACAATACGATCCTGAAATTGCTGCAGGACATTATAGCCACAAAAACCTTTAACATGGCCCTTCTGCATCAACTCATTTGCTAATGTCTCCTGTTAACTGATCTTAGCCTGGCCTCAATCTTCTTTTAATGAAAGAGAAGGAAGAGGATACTTTAACAGCTATTATTAGCTGTTAGGACCTGTCCGCAGAAAACAAAACAGCTTTTAATTCCCCAGACTCTCTTACAGGCCCAAAGAGACACTTCAAGATAATCAGCATATGTAAAAAACTTGTAATTCCTGAAAAACGCTGTGGTGGTATGGTGCTTCCTTCACTTCTGTATCTGGAGAATAACCTTCCCTGAACGTTTTGGGTTTTTTTTAAGTGTGCTAATTTAACCTTTACACTTAGCAAACAACATTTTAAATCCTGTAACTTTATCTGAGGCTTGGGGCAACTATACAGGTTTTGGTATCCTAGGATTTCTGCACCAGCTTAAAAATCTACATGCAACATGAGGACCCTTTTGTTATCCATAATTTTCAGATGATGCAATTAATGCTCTTATCTTACTACAGGCTAAAATGTTGCATTCCTTTCCAGAGTTGAGAGCTTTACAGCCTGTGTTCCTGTAGGGCAGACAAGATGAACGTTCTGTCAGGAGCGACACTGTTATACTCAGCACAGTACATTTTTGGAGCACAGGATGGGTTTTATTCAGGGATAGGACCAAACCCCTTTATTCATCCTGCAGCAGAGAACTGCCAGCAGAATGAATATTGCAAATGCTCAGAAATTAAGAAACTCTGCTTTCATTTCTGAAAATGAATTTTGATTTCCTTATGTCTGTTTTTTATCTAATAATGCAAGGAATCTCTTTTTTGGGGTTTGGTTTTGTTTTTAAATTAGTGAAAATAAGCTTTTAGGTCAAATATTTGCTAAAAGATGGCTTCAAATATTTGATCACTGTGAAAACTAGTAACATATGTGATTGCTTCCCTGACTGGATAGCTTGATAATTAACTATTAAGGGTAATTGATATATAATACGGAAATGGATTACACACTTACAGTTCAGACTGCGCTGGTTAGATAAACTAGGTACATGAACTTCAAGTACAGCACGGACTGTGGTTTCAGCTTAATTTTACTCTCATATTCATTATGCAGTATGAATAATTTAAAGAGTGATTCACAGCTTGAGAATTTTGATATATATAGGAATACATGTATTTTAGGAGCTAAAGACATCTAGAGAGAGAGAGAATAAAAAGGCAACTTTTTTGTGCAACGTTAATTTAGGTTTACTTTTACAGACCTCATTGAAAGTAAGTTACTAAGCCCCTACTTTAGTATTTGCCTAATTAAATAAAGGCAAATGATAAAATAAGGAACTTTACCAAAACTAATGCTTCACTCTCAAGAGGAATATTATTTTTACATAAAAAAATTTTTTTTTTTTTCTTAGCAGAAAACAAAGTTTTCCAAATATATTAATAACTTCTGCTTCTAGTTTACACTCTGAATTATAAACATTAAGAATTTTCACCTACCTGTCTCTTAGCAAAATGTTAACTAAAACTAATGTCTGGAATAGGGCTGGAAGGGTATCTTAAATTTTTCAATGTCCTTTACATAACTGAATGCTGCTGAGGTGGCAAGGTTGCTGCTGTTTTCCCCAAATAACTTTTAAATTAATCCCCTATATCCTCCATAAAGAAGGATTTATGCAAGAACAAACCTTGCTTTATCCAAGTCACCTAAACTTTTCTCATTTCCATATCCAAATTCATTTTTGTGTCATATTGGTTCTCTACACTCTTATCCTGATGCAGCACTGCATGCACATTCATGTGCATTTCGCAATAAAGCAATTTAAATGCTAAGGATTTATTGTTATGTATAATAAACTTAAAATTATTTACAGTACAAGAAATTATTTTGTTTTTACTAAAACCATTACAGTCCTTTTTGCTGTAGTGCTTTCAGTAATATTAAGTCAGTATTTTCATTAGTAAACTTTTTTACCTATGATTGTTAGAAGTATGACAAAATGCATGATAGGTGAATTGATTTAATTGCCTTTGATATTTAAAAATATTTGTTTGTGTTCATTGGTATTGAGAGTATTTTTGTAGCTGATGTTGCTTTACAAATATTTCAAAATGCAAAAACTTGGGACAATACAAGGCAAACTACAAAAATGTGTTTAGTTCACACATTTGTCTCACTGACAGATAAAGTGCTCTTATAAAGGATGTCTCCCTCTACCTACTCTGATTTGCAATGAAACCTTCCCTCTAATATCAGGGAAAAATAATAAAACTTCATAGTGTGGCAAGAAGATTTATAAATCAGGTTCAGTTTGCAGGAAACACACTTCCACAATTAAAGAAACACTGCAAAATACCATTTCTGTAGCTCTTCCCATGTAAGACAAATGAACTTTTACTAGATTATCTCAATGAATTATCAGAAATAGTAGTCCTCTATGTTATGTTTTTCTAATTCACTTGTCTCATTTTAAGGAAATGGAGACTTGAAATTCAGTCATAATGCACCAAGGTATCACAGACAATCAGAGAGCACCAGTGTCCAGCTCCAAACATCAAACTCTTTTTCACAATGTGACAGATTAGTTCCGTATTTAGATAAACTTAATTAAAAACAGGTCTCTAGCAAAATATGTTGCAGTATACTGGTGTTAAGCTGATGCAGATGAGGTCTCTGGAAAGGACGGTTTGAAACACAACTAAAACAAACAAGGGGAAAAAAATAAAAATCCCTGCAGAGCATAGCCAAACTTCCAGGAAACAACTGTCCAAATTCCTTTACTAGAAAGCTGCTTTATAAATATTAATATTTCTTCACTTCCTCTAGGGAGGAAGTTCTTCAACGACAGCAAAGAAAATCTGAACACCTACTAGGAGGTCTTCATTAGCGCTACGTGCTTACTTCAAGTGTTGAAGAGTTTTCAAATGGGCTCTTCCATGTGAACTCCCTTGAACTCTAGTTTCTCCATTTTACGTTTCTAGACACTGAAGGGAATTTCTACTTCTATGCTACCTTTAATATCAACATTCACTGCCAATAGTTTCTCCTTTTTTCACAAACAAAAAGGCTGGAGATTGAAATACTGTATGCTGGGATGAAAATAAAAGTACTAAAAGAACATTTCATTAATTCCTTCTTTTACCTCCATACCAAAAAGAGAAAAAGAAAAGCAAGTGTATAACTACTATGATGAGGCTTCTTGCAATGACAGCTAATGGAAAGAAGCTTTCTGCTTAGAGAAAGAATAACTGATGTGGTCAGCAAACCACAAAAATTAGATACACAGTGTGCCTAAAATGTTCAATCTCCCACTCTCTTCTACAGATGCACAGGTACCTTTCAGGGAACTCAGAAGCGTCTAGTCCAAAGCTCATAATCAGGGCAGGGTCCTCACCCATACAAGGAGTCCAGGCCCTCCAAGCAGTACTGAAATCTTCCAAGGAAGGATTGACAACCACTACTTAACTGTCGTCATGGTGAGCTTAGTGGGTTTCATTTTTCATCTCAGACCTGAAAGAATCCTCCTTGTTTCAATTTACAACCATGAAGACTCCTAATAGAGACTCATGCAAATCTGTATGGTAACAAATACTGCTGTCATTTTTAACCTGTAGTGTACAATACTTCAGGTAATGGTTAGACTTCTACTAATGAAAACTTGACATTATCTATGTTTTATCTTACAAAAGACATCCACATCCATGGTCTCAAAACACAAAAGTTAATACCATTCCACTGAGACAGAAACATGCATCATCCCTGTTTTTCAGTGGTGAAAATGAAACTGGCTATAATTAAATGTGTGGGAGAAAATTATGTTTGCAGTCACCTGGGAAATTCGGAACACATGGGAATATGAGATGTCTATGCATTAGACTGGTATGCTGCTGTAGCCTACAACATTAAAATGAGAAGCCAGTGCTAATGTGCAAGTGCAAAGATGACTACTCTCTTTACAAACCAAGTTGCTTCCAGACCCTTTTATCCTTAGGCTACCTTAACATGGCAAATATTAGAGCACTTCTTAAATGCATTTACAACTACTTCTAAAAGCAGTTTACATGGAAGTTTACATGGGACATGACCATATATTGGTCATGAAGAACAACTGAGCTTTTATAATGAACTAGAATTAAAACCAGAAATTTTCCATGACTTGTACTATTTGTTTCTGAGAGATGATGTGTGCTGCCAATGGGTTAAATCCAAACTGTTTGTAATATGCATTTTTTGCTACATGCAGAACTGAAGAGGTGACAAGGAACACCTGTAAGCTAGAAGGCATGAGAAAACAAATACACAAAACAAATATTATGAAATGAGGCAACACAGAAATCCAAGGTAACATGCCACAAATTGACTTGAACACTCGCTTATTCCATCCCAAGTCAGGCTTTCTTTTGCCTGTTTAAATATGTAGTACTTAAAGAACACTTCCTTTGAGAATAATTTTCATATGGGAACACCTAAAACAAACATTCTAAATAAAACACGTCCTGCCTTCTTTGTTCATCATTTAGTTTCATATACTTCAGGGAAAATTACAAAAGTAGAATCACTCTGCCAAATGACAGCTTGCCAGTGAAAATAATTGGCATTGTTCTTTGAAGTACGCAGAGCGTGAGGCACACGGTACTCTATCATGTGTTAATAGGTAAGGCTAACAATCAAGTCAGCCTAATGCTGTCAGACCTCCAGGTCAAAATATTATCATTCCTACTGAAACAAAAGATCTGCAGTCAAATGCTAAGTAATACATTTATTATGATAGAACATGTTTATTGTGATTTATGGTATAAATGAAAAGGCTGACTCTTGATGTTAGCTTTCACGCTTATGCTGTTTTGTCCTAGAGCTGACAAATGTTTTCAAGCCAACAGCAGATTTTAAGGGTGTGGTAAAGACTCTTTGGCCATATGTGCCTATAAAAATTGTGGAAAAGTTAGCATAAAGTGTAATTTATTTTTTTTTTAATCCCCCAAATTTTCACAGTTTTAAAAATATAAGCTATGTTGTACATTAATGCATACTGCCTATCACTCCAGTTTTCTAAACACTTCCCAGTAACCCTTAAGCAAATGCTACAGTGTAAGGAAATCAAAAGTTCTGCGTTTTTTCTATCCATGCAGCAGTTCATACACAACTCTTTTTGCAGTATGTGTTTAAGAGTCAACCATGGCAAAGTCGTAATAAGAGCAATTAGCAAGCAGGTTGTCTGATGCTAGACCATTAACATACTCATGTGCAGCAAAAATACCCAATAGCTTGGATTTGCTAACAGCTTGCAAGCAACCTATTCCTAAGTATGCAAAGCCAAATAAAGAGAGAGAATTCAGAAACAGCATTACCTAGAAAGCAAAATCAGGGTGATACAACTAAAAGGTAATTTAAAGGTATAAATCAGCTAACCATGATGCTTAGCAGTTCTTCCAGGCAGTGCTATCTATCAACATGTACTTAGATATTGAGATTAACCTGATTTTCCAGGAGGTATGTGAGAGACACAACAGCTGCCAAATTCCTGTAATTTATTGATCATTTATCAATGTGAAGACCTTCCCTTTTATTTCACAGCACCTCAGTTTCTTTTGGAGCTTTTGGTTAGGAACCACAACCAATGCTTTTGGAAATTCAGCCACATTTCTTTGTCCACAGACTTGATGACAGCTCCAAGGAACTGCAATATGGTTGCAAGGAAAGACTCACCTTCAAAAACAAGCTGGGCAACGTGCTCAACCTTCTCCACAGTGATACATATGCAAAATATTTAATATTCTAGTTTCTTATTTTGGCCTTATTTCCTCTAGCTGCCTCTGTTACTCATCTTGCAACCTCTGTGGCCAGCTTCTTCAACCTGTTGTGCTTGCAAAAGAATTTATCAGTTCTCATGACTTCTTCAAATTGTTCTTACAGTTCTTTCCTGGCATGCCTTACTGTTTAATCTGCCAGGTATTGATCTCTGTTTTTTAGGATTGGACACAGCATCTGCTTTCTGAAGACATCTTGTATTTCTATTAATTATCCCATTCCCTGCTTCTAGTCAGGGAATATTCCTTTTGGATTTTCTCATATGTCAGCATGTTCAGAATATACTATATGATGCCTTCAAATTGTATCCATGCCATCTCCAAAAATTTATATTGAGGGCCTTTTTAAACGATTTTCCATGTAAAGTTTTTCCCTTTTATTAAATGAAGAACATCAATAGCATATATACACACATAGACATATTTGACTTTGGTTATTACTGTAAGCAACTTTCAGCTATGGAGGCACCCTTGCATTTTTCTGTATCTGTTTTTTACACATATTTAATAGAGTTCTTGCTTTTCTTCAGAAATAGAGTGCTTAGCTTTTTTTTTTTTTCTGAATTTGTGATAAAACCCATATTCATTCCTGATGCCATTACGTATACAAAATAGCTTAGTTCTTTGGAGATATGTGGTCAGTAGGTGTGCAATACAAGGAAGAAAACCTTCATTCAGACTATAAGCAGTGTTTTTACAGACTGTGCTAACAGTATTGAAAAACCTTTGAAAGACCAAACTTTTCAGTCTAGTGCCTGCATTCAAGAATACACCAGAGATAACAAAACGCATTTAGGCCAATAACAGTAAATTAAGAGCTAAGAAAATTTTGTATGCTTGCAGGATGTTTCTTGTTAGTAACAAATTCATGGTTTTTGATGGACAATATATGAACAAAAATAAGAAATAAATATGGATTAAAAGCATCTTTTCAATCTGCTGTCAGTAGCTGAGGCTTACCTAACCAAATTTAAGCAACAAAGATTAAAATCTCAACCAACCATCAGGTTTTATAGAAAAGATCCTTTCATTCTTGGGATCTCCCATTTCTAATTTAGTCCAGGCTCATGATGTGTTTCCAGTTCTACTTATCCACAGTTCACCGGCCTATGCGCATAGAAATGGGATAAGAGGCACAACTGCATATCATTTTGAAAGTTGCATTAAATATCATATTATGTGGTTTAACACATCTATGTTGACCCATGATAGACCAGAACACACTGCAGTTGTTGAT
>JBCJKH010020639.1:0-11186 GCA_039877255.1 Loriculus beryllinus | reverse complement strand
TGAAGCCCCTCTCCACGTTTCCTGTAGCCCCTTTAGGCACTGGAAGACTGTTTAGGGATGGTCATCTGTGGATGAGAGGGTCTTGCATAATGTACTTTAGGCCTTACTACAGCTGATACACCTGTGGTCATAAGCATAAAAGGAAGCATGCCTTTCTTTTAAGATTCTTCCAAATTAGCTGGTATTAATACAGAAGCATTGAAAATGCTTGTTTTTTAAAAAAAGCTTATTCTTTACAACCCACCTTCATTTGATGATAGAGGATCAAACAGTGCAAGCAAAGAATCTGTCTGAGAAGGAGGAGATGTCAACTGACTGGCTCCTGAAACACAGAAAAGAACAGTTAATGCTGTACCGAGAACTACCTACAACATAAGTGACATTGGAAAAAACAGCCCTCAGCAGCAAAAGTTCACAAAAAACCTATACTGCAAAATATTTCTAAAGACATTTTCATATGGAAAGATTGCTGTACTATGCTGAAATGATCAAAGAATTCCACCACAATAAGTGGAGAAATCTTGAGGAGCAGACCAATTCCAAAATGCAAGAGGACAGTCAATGTGATCAAAACGAATTAGGAAAAGGTGATCTTAGATCTAGCACTCAAGCTCTACTGCTGTAAAGTACTGGAATCAATTTGTCAAACAAACACGGTACTAGCAAATAAGGAAAGTGCTGAGCTTAGCCATCAGAACTTTGAAGTTGGGAGAAACTGTAAAATTTAAGGCTTCTACAAATGACATTTGTGAGACTTCAGTTACCAGAGATTCTAATTCTCCTTTACAGGTAACTTACCATGGGCTGTTTCATCCATGTCAGGACTCGTTACAGAATCTTTTCCCCCGAAGTCAGAGCTGCACTCAGACCTAAGATCTTCAATTTTATTAGGAATATCTTCAGATGTTGCACTAATACCTTACACATAACAAAAGAAGCATCTGATATAGTCTTTCAGAGAAAAAGGAAGAAAGACCCTGAAGCTATTAAAAAGCTTGGTGAACACTGCCATAATCAAGTCCTAACTCACAGCAGCATCTAGAGACATAATGAATTTCTACACTCCTAAAAAAACATTTTATTTCTGCTGTACATCTTCAGCTGTTTTAACAGTCATGAATACAGTTTGACAACAGGCATTAGAAAGACACTTAATTGTTAAATACTTTGCAGAAACCAAAGAAGTGAAGAAGATAGATGCTGATTTACTTAAATAAAAAGAATGTTGTGACAATATATATAACTAAATGCAAGAAAGTTAGGAGTTTCTTCCAAATCCATAATCCACAGCTAACCATTGCTATTATAGCACAGAGTATTCAACTCCCTGCTGCCTTTTTATTTTCTTCTGTAAGATGAACAAAGATGCTTTGAAAATTCCAGAATGAGTGCAAGAAGTTATCTTATGAGTGAAATGATATATAATTGAAGTGCAGCAAAGCAGGTGTTGATCACTTTCTAACAGAACATGTAAACTCACCTGATACAACACTGAGGCCTGGAGTGCTGGGTCGAGAACTGACCTCCCTTACATCTGTGTCATCAGATGTGCTACCCAGCCCAGAACAGCTTTCCAGTTCTTGTAGTCTTTCCTCCTGTTTTAAATCTGGGGCCTCTACAAAGGGAGACAACAGAGAGTAGAGAGAAAAGGTATCATTACTCAATACCATGCTCCCTTAATGTTCACATAAAGAAGGAAGAGGGGTATGTTTTGGTTTAGTACACTAAGTTCTAAGCTAACTCAACTACTTCAGTAAGTGTTTTCTTATAGTCCTTTATACAGAAAGCAGGACTCTGCACAAATAGCACTGTTCTATCTGCACAGGCATTCTAAGTAGTTCTCATTTCTTCTAGTATTGTATTTCTTAGATACAACAGTACACAGTGAAATCTTCACTAACCAAAGCAAACTGTGATCCTAGGTAGCCCTACTTAAGGTCACAGGGAAGGAAACCAAACAGAAGTCTGCTCTGCAATCCCCTCTCACTCTTTTTGGCCCTGAAGAACTTCTTAAGTAACAGTAAGTTACTTGTTACAATGTTTTCCATCTTTTCTCTGCCTAGGAATGGTTTGTCTTTTTAATACTGAAAGCATTCACAAACATTAACATAACCCTAGGACAATAATCTCTCAAAGAAAGAGAGGAAGAGGCTGTTGTTTGGCACTCTATGCACCTAGAGGAGTCTTGATTCATGCTAAAGAAATAAGCAAAAACTGCACGATTCTGACCTGAATCACTTGGTAATACTTCCACACTCCATGCCTCACTTGTGGTTTCTGATATGGTTGAACCTGTGCAGGGATCAAGCAACACGGATCCTGAACCTGGTAAACACAGCAAGCTGCCTAGCATGTTCTCTGCAGCTGCACCTGCAAAAGTAAAGCCGAAGCGCACAGCTAGATAAAGGCTTCCTGAAGACAGCTCTGATCAGAGAGAAAATAAGAACACATTTTAGGTGTCCTTAATAAAGTCACCATGAAAACAAACGTTGAGAAGATAGGAATAAGCAACTAAATACAATTCAGGTCATGCACACAAAATCCTCCAGTTTAGTCAATGCAAACACACCTATTTCCAAAGGGAGGAGGAGGAGGGCTCTGCAGCCTTGCTAGTTTAGGGCAAGCATGAAGCATTTTAACATACCAGCTGCACCACTGAGTTACCTGCTATTTCCTGCAAACGATCTTCATCAATATTTGGATCGAAGTCACTTCCCAAGACATCTGTACTCCAAGTTTCACTCACAGTTTCTGATATATCTCTGTCATCAGTCAACCCCATCATGTCACGGATTTCAAATTTACGGAGCTTGTCATCAAGATTATCCTGAGTTGTGGCTGTGTAAAAAAAAAAAAGTCTCAATTTATTAAAGGCTTTTCCAATTAATTCTCATTGGAAATCTGTAAGAGTACATTATAGGAAAACAAACAACTCTAATTTTGTCAGATAAGAGCAGGGCCTGTAAAGTGCTATTCAAGAGATGCTGGCTGAAAACAGTTTTTAGAGTTCATTTGAGACTTAAGAAGAAAAATCTTATACTACACATGGTGACCTACCAGCCAAATGACAGACAAAACTGATACAATTCCTCTAAGAAGAACTTACGACAGAACAGACGTGGTCTCCTGAGATTATTCAAGCCCAAACCCTCTGTTCAAAACAGGGTCAATTACAGCAGGTTGTTAATGATCATTGCCAGTTATGTTTTGATTACCTCCAAGCTGGAGACACCATAACTTCTTTGGACAACCTGTTTCAGCATTTGACAAACATATATTAAACAGGAAGCTATCCAGATGCTTTAAGATTATCCCAGTTCAGATCACCCTATTCCCTGAAAGGCAAAATTGGTAACAAGCAAAACTTTACAAGCAGTTTCCTATAAAGGACCTCAAAATCTCATGTGATTTCCTAACAACAGCCTACAAGAAATATATCTTGGGGGGAAAAAAAGATAAGTGATAGTGATTGCACAGGAAAACTTTCACTTGTTTATTCCCAAACTAGTCAATTTTTCAACCTTTTTCCAGAGAATTTCAGCTTTAGCATCTACAGCACCTCAGGCACTTGTATTACAGAACATGCACCTGCCTTGTTCATGCTCTAACAGCTGCAGAGCTTCTACACCATTGCTCCCAGAGGGGCCTGCGCCGAGCTCCGACACAGACTCCCCTTCTAAATCCAAAGATGACACAGAATTGGAGCGATTGGAAGGACCTGTGAAAACAGCAGTTTACTGTAAGTCTAATTTGAGTAACAGTTCCTAAATATACAGCAAGAACAATCCAGGACACAATTAACTGGAAAGATGAAAGGAAATGAAGTAGCAGTGCCAATATAAAATACTGAATTGATGAGCTACATGTGCATTCGCTCTACTCTTGATCCTGGCTCTACAGACACTTAACCTGCAATGTGATACCTACTTCCCATGTTTAGTATAATATTAATTATAATAATCTACAAATACATTTACAGAAACGACTGGAATCTCACTATTACTACTACTATTACTTAACTGTAACTAAAAAGTCAATGAAGTCTTTGCCATTAATTTGTTCACTTGTCCCTGAATTTGTTTCCTTATTTTGAGAAGAGAGAGCAAAAATTAAATTATGGAAGTTACACAATAGAACGCATGCTGCATGACCTGTACAAACTTCTTCAATATCAGAAACAGACCTCTGCTTTGCTGTGTCTGATGTTCCTATAATGGAGCTGTCCAGAGTCCAGAAACTATTCTGAGATATGTAATAGCTTATTAAAATACGATGAAAAATAAAGTCTGAGAAATCTAAATTTAGAGCTAACTTAGGTTATCTTAATAATTACTACTGCACTTATGTTTAAAAAACAGCAGCAAAAAAGGCAAAACAAAACCCTCTCTGTTTTCTGTTTCTAAGTACACTTAGTTTCTTTCTTCCTACTTCTCAAACTCAGTTATGCCTTTGCATAACTGAATGCAGAGTTCAGCACCATACGTCTTTATTTGAATGCCTAAGAGAAAAGACAGGCTCTCAGGGTAAAATAGCACAGCCTTCAAAATGGCAAAGATGACGTGCTGTGCTTAACAGAAGTTCCTTTTATAGTTAAGGAAAAAAACAACTTGAAGACTTAAGTGGCCCTTCACCTTCAGATATGCCTTCCAGATTATCACTGCAGAGGGAAAAGCGCAAGGTTTTATCAGGTTTACCATGGAGTTTGTTTTCATCAACAGGGACATCTCCTTGTCCACCATCTGCAAGTTGCATATTTAAGACCTGAAGAGTGGGAAAAAGAAACAAGACTTCCTTAAAACACTGCATACATTTTAACATTGGTTTCCCTAAATGTTAATGGCACAACTGAATTTCTAACATTCCCTTTGAAAAAAGACAGCTATCTCCAAAGTCAGAGCTTGGAGAGAACATAAGGTAACCATGATGTGAATGTAAGACAAATCCTGATAACAATGGAGCCACAAACTCCTTCCTCGCCCCAGCAGACTAATATAGTATGGAAACTGATGCTCAGCAGGTTGCAACGGGAGATAATCTGAACTACCAGGCAAGGCAGCAAAGACGAAAGCAGAAGCTGTGCTACAGCTGGGGAAATAAAAGGCTGTAAAACCAGCCTTACCCTAAGCAGCACAGTCTGAAAGCATTTCTGGCAATGAGACCACAGCTCCACCCTCGCAAGAAGCTAGGTCTGTGCGTTTCAAGTCTGAGCTGCCAAAACTGTCAGGATCAGTGTTCCAGTTTTGTCTTTCACCTGTGCCACTTGATCCAAAGGACAGGGCATACAGAGAGGTTTCAATGAATCAGTTTCTTCAGGCTTGGAAACAATAGCCTGAGTTTGCTCTTAAGCACACTAGATGACAAAAGCCTCTTCATAAATGTGTCAGGTTCATTTTTCCTGTTTACATATTGGTTTTCACATCTTGCAGATATACTAAGTGAGGAAAAAAAATTCACCTAACAAAGGGAAATATGAAAGCTACAACTTCCAAGTTCAGTAAAATAAAGTAAGGGGTTTAATTCCCATTCCAGATTTATTGCCAAAGCATGGTGTCACAACATCATTGTTCTGCTATTAAAGAACACAGAGGCTGTACTTCTTAAAATATCCGAAATGTGATAGATTTTACATACCTCATTTTCTGACATCATTCCTGGAGTAATCTGTGGACCTGTCCCCAAAGAAATCACCAGCACTTCTTCCGGCTGAACTTCTGGGATAGTCTCCTGGGAGGATCCTTCATGATCTCCATGCTGATCCATTAGCATATTTGATCTACTTCTGCTACGAGTTGCTATGAAAATATTTCAAATATCAACATTAGAAAGCTTCCCCTTGTTTAAGGAGGGAAAAAAGACAATACAATGGAAATAGAGAACCACAGTGTTTCGAATTACTCAATAAACTCACAAAATGCAAAGTCTTATTAAACTCCATGAGATGGAACTGGTGCTTAAATTTAGAGTACTGCACTGTGGAAAAGCAAACTTTCAACAGAAAAGCTTAGAAAAATGAATTATACTATGTCTTGTTTGCCTACACAAGTTCAGGATGTTCCGATCACAGAAAGGCCTTTAATGAGTTATATGAAAAAATAATGAGGTTTATAACTAACAAAGTCTACATTTCTGGTTTAAAACTCTAATAAGTTTGTTTAGGAGTTTTCTCTTCTAAAAAGCAGGGAAATCGTATTCTAACAGATGTTTTATTTTGATTACTTTGCATCTTTTTTTTAATCTTTTCATGTAGCCTCATATTCTGATGTTTGGCATCATGGAAGGAAAAATGCCCACATGGAATTAAGATTTCTAAGTATGGCAGCATGACACCAGTTATTTCTATATTTGATCTGGGAAAACAAGGCAAGTGTGCACAGGTCCAAGCCAGATTTTGATTATCACACAAAGGCACTCACAGTGTTTTTAAAACCTACATGTACATATTAAATGAGTTGCAAATAGAAATCAATAAAGAAATCTGTCAAAGCAACTGATTGCCAAAGGAAACCAAAGGCATGCTCAAGTCGTGTTACAACTAAACATTTCACAGAGAAGAACAGAAAGAGGGCATTACCCACCAAAAGGGGTTACTAGAGTTATATGAGCAGAAAGATTGGTAGCAGAAGTATCCCAGGCAGTAATGGCTGCCAACTGCTGTCCTGGATTTCGAGAGCATTAAAATGAAACAAAACAAACAAAAGCTTTGAGCAAGAACTAATTTATACCATAAAATAAATGCTGTTGTGTCACCAATTTGTAGGCATAAGACCAGAGTCATTCAGAAGCAGAGTTAAAACAACACGGGATAGGTTTGGTTTGGGGTTGGTTTTGTGGGGGTTTTTGCCACTTATTGGGCTCTACGTATTTCCATCCTGTTACACACTAACACCAAATCCTTCAAACAAACAAAAGCATCTTGTGTGGTCATACTCATATAAATATACACTGAAGATAAGTACCACACTTCCTATTTTAAGAGAAAATATTATTGAAATAGACAAGTTCAAGACTCAGAATCCTCTTCAAAGAGCAGACAAAACCCCAATAGGCAAAGCTGCATTACAATTTACTAACAACTGGAGTTAAAACCAGGCACATAATGGATTAAGAAGCAAGCTGCTCTTCTCGGCATATACTCTGAAAGTTCTGCTCCTACTTTTTCATGCTCTTCCCCATTTGCTCTCTTCTGAGACACAAAAGAGTTAAACTTATACTATCCTACTAATTAAATGTCACAACTTGCACCTCACCACTTTCCTAAGCCATATTCCCTCCTAGATCTGCTTCTCATTTTCAAATTTTCCCTTTATTATCATTGCACTAGCACTCTAGCATTTTTCCCAAGCTCAACCAGAGTGTTGGAGCTCACCATACTGGCACCAGAAAATAAGGAAGTTACCTGGCTTTTCTATGCAAAAGAAAGGAGGAACTGGAGGTGTAGTCAAAGAGTAGCCCCAAGAGGTGACTGAAGAAATGGCACAGAGGATGTATCAAGGTATCAGATCATGCAAGAAGCCTGCTTGCTCTTCTTACCTATTGGTAATCGATTTTTTTTGTTAGCTGGAGTGGTTGCAGGAGAAAGCTGTGGGGTGTTATACGGAGTCATTTCAAGGCTGTTGCTTTTCCCTGGTTTGTTCTGAGGCAAGTTTGCCAGCAAGTTTTCCAAAGCCATCCGATCTTCCTTAAGCTGATCACTTGACATTACATTCCGCATAAAGCCAACCTAAAAATTTACAATTACTAAGAATTGCACCATAAATTATCCTTGTTTATCCTATCTGTAAATGTATGGGGACAGGCTTATACTACTACTTAAACATAAGATATTACCAGAGCAGTTAGCTGGCTGTACGTCATGTAAACCACTGTTCTGCTCAACCCCTCCAGAAGGTTAACAGAAGACATTGGAGGAGTTTCAACTGCACGCCCATCAATAACTACATCCAGGAAAGCAGCAACACAGCTCTGCAAAGAGAAGAAATAGTTTTTAAATGAGAGACCATTTACTAGAGTTTGGAAAGAACGTAAGTTACAACAAGAGTTAAGCAGTTTACATAACAGTAGAAGTTTTGCTTCCTACTTCTAAAATCTTAAGATAAAGTACCACATATCATTAAAATCACTGAAAAGTAAGCAAGGAAAGCATGCAGTTAGTTTCAGTGTTTCCTTTATTCCTTTTCTGCATTCTAAAGTGTTACTTAAGTGTCTTCATATAATTTTTTTACAAAATTAAAACTGTTCTATGGTAATTAACTGCCCCTTCCTGAAGAAGCTGTTGAGCACAGACTAAAAGTGAAAGGAGGAAGCAACATGTAATGTGGCTTTCTAACCTGACTGAATGTTACTTGTATAATAAACACAAGTATGTGTAACTATGTATGCTGACTGTGTAACAATGATAATTACCAAAACCCTGGAAGTTACACAAGCAAATCAACAGGTTTTTAAACATACAACAATGCATCGAAGTTCATCAGTTTCACTGCTCCTCTGATGAAGTCAATTTCAGTATTGCTACAGATGATTCATACTGATAAAGGAAAAGCTGAGGAAAAAAAAGCAAAACTACACAAAAAAGGAACAGAAGTTACTTGCACTAACAAATTGCTTGGTGTTAAAACCAGATTTCATACAGAAGTTGTCTTCAGATCAAAGTGTTTTCTTTAGGTGCAGTAGGAAAGCTGCAGACAGTAATTCAGCATTTCAGTTTCAAAGGTAACTTGCTTTAATTTCCTTTTTACGTTTTCTTTTAATAAGTATTATGTCAGAGTAAAAGCAAGAATCCCTGACCCTTAACGCTAGTACTCGAGGTTTTGCTCCCAGCTTTGTGCAAGATTTAATCTGCTTTTCAGTACATGTAACTTTGAAGTTAAGCACTGAGTAAGTCCTTTGCAATGCCTGAAAAGGACTGCAGAAGGACCAAGCAGACGCAGGAGTCAGCTTTTTTCAGTCTACGCTCTTACTTTGTCAAATTTAGCAAGATTGCTCTTTGTTCGTGGATCTCCCTCTTCAGAACCTGTCATGGCCAATTGCTGTAGAAGTCTCCCAACCTGAAATGAAAAAGAAGCATGAAGAATAAGCATTTCAAAACAACATCATGATGGACCCAATTACAAAAAAACAGCTGAAAACACTTCTTCATTCTACATTTTTTTTTTTTACCATTTAATACTTCAAGAAATACTTCTGATTGAGTAGATAGAGGCCTGTACTGGCTTTCAGGACACAAAAAATGCAAGAAGCTTTAGAAAAAAAACCCAGTCATTGCATTTAACAAGAAAATCTGCACACAGAGTATGCTATGAGCATCCCTACTTGCCTCCTTTCCCAGGAACAAAGCATGTTTTGTTTTTACAACACATCAGAATTGAGAGTTGAATCTAGGTCATCTTAAATGAAGAGATTATTAAAAGGCTGCATATATTTTACTAAGAATATGATGGAGGAGAAAAAAAAATAGCAAGAAGGCTAATCCTTGTTTCAGAGAATACATTCCTTATTAATCTCCAACTGCAAAACAACTCTCCATTTTAAGGAGTTGCCAACTGTGATGCTGTAGCAAAGCTCACAGTTGGCATAAGACTTAGTATTAACCAGAACAGAACAACATGCATTTACACACATTTCAGAATTCATCTTAACAATCACTTTTACACTTTAATTTCCATCCCTCATAGTAGCTTTTATAAGGTCCATTTGCAGCTCTTCTAAGAGATAAAGGAATACACGCTATCATTTTTTTAAGTCAATATTTTCAACTAAAAGATAAACTTTGGAACAAGCCTTTTCAGCAATGATTAACACAAATATTTTGTTAGCATCCATTTTACAGGAAGGATGGACAGTATCTTTCCCTTTAATGTAGTAACATCAGTTCTAGTGGGGGGGAAAAAAAAAAAGACCAGGAACATTTTTCGTGTATTTTTTCTTTTAAGGCTACTTTGAAGTGAACCATACCTGCATCAGATTAAATCTTGCCACCTCATTTATAGGAGCATCAGAAATGATCCCATACTGTTCTGGGTTAACAATTGCAGGACAGATGAAACAGGCTAGAAGGAGATCTGTGCACATTGCTCTGACCTCCCCAACCTCCAGCCTGTCTACACATGAGAGTGTTTTGTACATTTGTGACACAATCCATCGCAAGCTGTGAGGAAAACAGTAAGTGTTTTGTTTGAGATAGCCAATGAATTTGTTCACCAAGGTCACCAGCTTGGCCTCATTGGAGTCAACCATCTCTTGGACTCTCTGCCTGAACTTTTCTGTGCCTTTCTCTCCAAATAACTTTTCCTGTTGTACCGGGGAGAATCTCTCAATTAACTTGTTTGGATCAGTTTCCAAGTGGTCTTCATCTTCAACCAGCAGCTGCATGATTGGCTCATGTAAAGTTGCAGTAAGAAAAAGCTTTGCAGAAAAGAGTCCTTCAGAGAAGAGTTTGAATAAGATGCTGAAGGCACAAGTGCCTCGTCTCAGCAGCCGCCTGGGGTTGTCGCTTTCCTTCAGTTCAAACTCTATCAAGTAACGGAGGACCTGGAGGAGGTAGCTCTCATCCTCCTGCATGATGCAGTTGCCATAAATGGAGGTAAAGACTGTGTGGATGACACTCTGTGTGTTGTCCTGGTTGAGCTTCTCTCCGGCAACCAGACAGGATGCAATAAGCCTAGGATTCTCTCTCAATCTGTTAAGGAATTCTCCGTAAGCAGTCTCCTGAAATCCCAGTTGCTTATATCCATCCACAAACTGTGTGTCCTCCAAGATTTTAGCATGCTGGCAACATTCAGCAGGAGAAGCTTCGGCACTGGAAAGAAAGACATTGAAACAGTCTAAGTGACTCTTAAGCAAAAAAACCTCATAAAAGATGCCCCATGGTCAATCTATCAACAAGACTACCACCAAGGAATGATGTGTCTTCCTATAGTTCATACAAATGATTTGGAAATTCAGGAATAAGGAGAGTTCATTCCCATAAACTATGACCAGAAGTGAAACAAACACATATACTGAAAAAGGTAGCGTAAGTAGCAAACAAGTAAGCTTCAGGTGAGTCAGATTCTCTGGTTAAGATCTGCTTTACAACTTTACTATTTTTATGATTACTACAGCAAAGGACTCCAGGTACCAAGTGTAAATAATCTGATGGATTTGCTGCACTTTACGGAAGTTTAGGAGCACGCTCTCCTCAGGAC
>JBCJKH010020637.1:0-14336 GCA_039877255.1 Loriculus beryllinus | reverse complement strand
TGGCTAATTCATTGTCATGGAAACTGAATTTATCAAAATGTTCTTGTTCACTGCTAGTGACCTAGTGAGTCGACTTACAGAGCTGGCGAAAGGTAACTCAGGCTGAAGCAATTTTTACAAATGATATGCAGCAGTTCATAAATTGGTAAATAGTTTCCCCTAGTCTCAAAAGACTCTTTTTGTCTGCAAGCTAGAGGTGTCTGAAACCCTAACTAATAAGTTGGCATGGGAGGCATGTATGAGTTTAGCTCCTTTCTTCCCCTCTGCTCTCTTTTAATTTGTTTTTCTTCTTACCCTGTGAATTTATGCTGAAATCCTGCTATTTGTGTCTTTTATTTGCTTCATGCATTCTCCACAACATTTTCCTTTGCTAATCTGTAGCCCAAGGATGCAAAAATCCTTCATCACCTCATCATAAACATCTCTTCTTATCTGTTGCTGAAGGTAGGTGTTGACTATTAAGTGTAATACACAATGACTACTGTATGCAGCCAGCTTTGCCAAATCCAAATAACCCTGGAACTCTAAGTGCTTTTATCCTGTCTCAGAAGGTGGAGTTGCTTGTATTTCTTCATCATAAGGGAAAACTGTCATATAATTATTTTGAAGGCTTTTCAGCTCCCATGTCACTGCCAAATTCTGTCAATGTTGATTTTTGCTTTATTTTATGTTAGCAATTAGTGACTTGTTGTCATGGAAACCACACTTCACATGATTCTTGAACTTAAATGGCTGAATGTGATCATACAGCAGCCCTCCCTTCTTTAGCCTCAGTAGTTAAAAGTCTTGCTTTGTGTGTGGCATCTTGATTACAGAATCACATAAAATATCTATAAACACACAAAAATAATAGCAGAGGGCTACATAAATTAAAAAGGAGTATTCAATAATTCATTCCTTAATTAAAGCACTTCCTTTTCCTATTGCTGTAACCTTTCAAGTGTTAAAGCAGACTAAGAGCTAATAATTTGTATGAAATATCTTTTCTAATCAGCAGTCTGTGAAACAATAATAAAGGAAAACAAATGTAAAGAATGAAAACAAAAGCACTTTAGAGAAGATATTTTCTAGAGGATAAGTTTTGTGTCTGAGTTTATAGGTGGTATGTATTTATGTAAACAGGAGGGGATGCATTCAGTTCAGCTCTTTGTTGGCAAACAGGTGAAATGACTCAGGACATAAGAGTAAAAGGATATGTCCCAGTATACCATAAATAGCAGACACATTTGAATTTGGTCATCCACTAAATATGTTGTATCTACAAATTAAAATCTTCAAAATTTACTTCGCAGAGTATGTTCTTCAATAGCAGTTACACTGAAGGATTAGTACATTGCATCTTTTTGTTCATGTGAGTGATGTCTCCACCACTTAGAAACATTTTGGAAATATTCCTGTATTGTAAAGATCTGTTTCCATTGAAGAATTTTTAGGTTATGTTGTTATAAAAGTAGTGACAAACAAGATGGAACAGACCAATATAGAGACCTGTGTGGAGTCTCCTACTCCAGAGTATGATACCTTATGTTTGGTCAGTTCATTTCCAAACTATCTGCAGATTTTTATTTATGTGAATGTGTATATACATACATGAATGTGTATGCATGAGTGTGTGTATATATATTTATGTACATGCAACTTACTTGGAAAAAAAGTTGTATATGCAAGTTATGACTGCAATATTTTAATTTCATAGCTTGTAAGATTTTAATTGTCTAGATAAATGGTTTATGTGTGTGCTTGTTCATATCTTTCTGTTTCTTGAAAAATGCTGAATGGCCTGTAATCCATCAGAGTTCAAGCTACTTGAACCTCATAGGGAATGATAATAATCAGGCCTGTGCATGTGAAATTATATATGTCACTCTAACGCATACTAACCAGTACACACAGTGATTTTTTAAGACTTTCCTGGTACTTGAAGCATAAGAAGACTCAGCCTTGAAAGGACACTACACTTTTTCTTAAACTCTCAAAATTCTGTTTGGATTATTAGAACTAAATTAAAATAGCTCTTAGTGTAACTATCAGAAAAAAATGTAGTTCAAAGGCACAGTAAGACAAATTCTTCCCTGAGGTAACACAGCTGAAGTCAATGTTATTTTCTCCATATCTCCTCCCATATATTGGAGACCCATTAATTGGACTTACTAACTTTATACACTAAAAATAGCTGCTTGCTTTCTGTGATACAAAAGCAAATATAGTATGATTTCCACATACATTTGCTGTGTTCAGAGGTTGCCTACAAAGGAGCAATTTTGAAGTATTATAGTGGAAAAGAATTCACTATTTATTCTTCATGCTATATTAACATCAAGTATTTGATTGAATACATCCCTTTTTTAAATTAAAAGATGAAAAAAGCAGAAGCAAAATTGACAATTTCTTATACTTGTAGTAAATATATCTGCCAGAGGTTATATAGTTACAAAACTTAATGTATTTACTTGATTTTTTATTAACTATTAAGATAACAGATACATATTTCACTGTTTCTTTGCTGTATTTTTATGTTCTCACTCAAGTTCTAGGAAAACAAAACAATTATTCTGAAAAACATGTAGAAAGCAGTGTGAGGCCAGAATTTGTCTTGTAGTAAGATACACTGAATACAATCTTATTGTGATAAGTATGATATTTCCTGGTAAATTGTGAATTTAGGCCTTAAGGCCTTTTTAAACGATTCTCCTTGTTAATGTGTCAAGTTACTTTCCGTTCCTATTCCTTGAGAATTACTTCAAATATATCTTTGCAGTGTTAACTTCTCTTAAAATTTCTTAGGAGTACAGACTGTAGTTAAAACTTAAATCACAAATCTAGTATCAATAACTGCATTGGCAATGTGTTAGCTACAACACACGTAGAATCTTTCTTGAACACTTCCAATACGTATTCGTGTACTTACTATTGTTTGAAAGAGTTGTGTTAAATTAAGACTTTTTACTAATTGTACTCTGTATTTGTTTCACAAATACATGAAATTTTGCCTTTTATTTCATTTAAATGCAGAGAACAAAAAGGATCAAATTACCAATTCAAGCTTATAATGGAGTGAAACATTTGACCTTGCACATGTATTTCCTAGAACTTTGCTATTATTACAGCAATTGTAAGGAAAATATTATGAAAATTAAAATGCAGACTAGCATTCTTCAATATGCAAAATTAGGCAAACAAATACTCCTTAGAATCAGATCTAAGTGTAATTTTAAAATAAGAAGCTATAAACCAGCTGATTTTCTTCATTGCGTGGGACTTCTTTGGGGTATTATTTCAGTCCTGTAATCTGTTTAACATTTTTTGAACTTGGAAACACAATAGAATATGACAGGTTCTTTGACAGTTTGCTCACACAAATTAACCTTGTTTGTGGAAAAACTGACTGCATGTGAACAGCTACTTTTGCACTGCTTTGTAAAACAATCTCTAAATTGCTGTCTTTTTGGGAAGTCTGCTTCCTAAATTTTAGGCATTCTGCTAAATGATGTTTTTTAATATGTATCATGTATCTTATGATAGGCTTCATGCAGATGACCTTATAATATTTGTAGGGGAAAAGAAAGATAAAAGGCATGCTTGATACCTTTCTTCAAGCTAATTGAAATTCTCAACATTGTGCCTGTAAAGCACAACTGCTTTGCACAGGGTTCCGTTGGGGTAACAGAGGGGGTATTTGGCCACAGTTTATTCTTTCATTCCCAAAGAAACCCTTCAAACCAAGATTAATAGCAAATATTTCATGACAGGAATCTATCACATAGAAGTAATATTAGCCTAAGGGAAGTGCTTAGGATTATATTTATTTCTTTATTTCTATCTAGTCTGACAAATGAATAAATGTCCTCTAGAAAGAAGGAGAACAATACAGGAGAATTTAATGTCAGTATAATCCCCTTATGACATTATGGTAACCAAAATAACTCTTAAACATTTCTAATTTGGCCAAATTTCACTCTGATTGTGACTTAGAATACTCTTATAATTAGATGAGAGATAATACATAAATTGGGTGAGAATCATGGAGGCTATCTGTGAAATAAAGTAAAACACCAGAGGAGTTTATAAATACATTTAGAAATGAAAAGGACTGAGGGTCCTGTTTATCTACTTTTTAAAAGTATGTATATTTCTCCTTTCATTTTTAGATGTACTATTGAATATTTTTTGCTACATAGCTAAACAAAAAAAAAAAAAAAAAAAATTTCACAATATCTCATGTTGCATCATAAATAGTTATTTTGTTACATGGAGTTCCCAGTGCTTAAGGATGGGTTAAGAAATTTTCACTGAGGAGAAAGGGCAAATGGTATTTTTTTAATCTGAATTTTGCAATGAAGAAAAGCTGTATCTTCACAGAGAAATATTAGCTTTGTGGAGTTAATAAATAAATATATAAAAGGCTGACTTCTTGTTTAGTACTCTAAGCCTAGACTGAAAATTTTCACTTTAAGCTACCATTACTGAAAGACTGCTATCAGTTGTATTTGTTCTGGATGACCTACATTTATGGTGGTAAAATCTTTAATGTATAATCTTATCATCATATTTTCTGTATGTGTCACATACATTAGAAATAAACTATTTTAGGTGCATTACAAAGCATTAAAGTATGTTTATGGATTATCGTTTGCATTGTTAATATAAACTTAGATCCCTTGGTTACTGTAGGTCCAATTGTGTTCAAGTTTCAGAGGGAGCCTTTGAAATCTCTAAATATAGCTTAAAAGAGTTTCTCTACATCTAAAATGTCATGACATTAACATCCAGTATCTTGGGATACTCCAAAGTTAGAAACTGGGAAACTGGTCCTTTCCAGTAGCATAAAGCTCTAATCTCTAGCTTTACAAGTCTTCAAAAAAAAACCCGACTTACCTGCTGACATTCTAGATATAAAAAAAGTCCTTTTGAGTCCTAATCATCCTGTATGTTTTCTGAGAAAAATTTACTGATTTGAAAAAAGAAAGAAAATACCTCCATGTTATATTTAATTTAAAGCAATAATATACAAATCCCTACTGGTTCTTTACAGGTATTTTTATATGAATGGGTCTAAGTCATAAAATTTGTGCTAATTAAACACAAAATAGGCAAGTTATAATTAAGTGTAAATTTAAGAAAAGTTGGCGCATGCACTTATGTAGGTCTGTGTGTAACTAGAGTTTGAAGATGAAGATATATATACTTTTTATGAGCAAAGAAATTTTATTTGCTGTAATAAGAAGAAAGTTCAATTAAAGGGAAAAATACAGATGTAGTGTGTGCTTAGCTTTTCTTTGACCCAGTGCTCATCAGTGATGATTGTCTTTTCTGGGCTTTTATGGTGGTGAAAAATGAATCTGTAATTAATCACAGATATGAATATGAAAAGAAATTTACTATCTCAGTTCCCTTCAGTAAAGCATTCTGTTGAGCTGGATGACAAATCAGTGTCTGAATTTGTGTGTCACGGTCAGACTACTTTTCTATTTAGGGCCTATTGCACAGTGACTGAAAAATGGTAGAGTGGTTCAGCTCTATTTGCTGAATAACCTGGAGGTCCTTGGGGGAAAAGGGGAAAAGATCTACTGTCTCAAAGACTTTTGGATCTAAACTGAATTCTTGGCATGCAAGTAACATATACCTTTTGCTTGCAATACCTCGTGTTAAGCCTGGCTTTGACTAGTGTGACATGTGGTAAATATCAGAGATCTCTCCTGAGTAACATTTTGTAATACAGCAAAAATAATATGCATACGTTTGCATAAGAAGTTATATAGATATTTCTGAGTTGGATCTGTAATGTTTCTTGATATTGTACATACCAGTTTACAATAGAGAACTTGCTTTCTTAACATCAAATCCAAGAATTTCAGAGTTGCCAAATGTCCCAACTTTATTTTTGCCTAGGTACACTGGATATGCCTTGGTTTTAAAATGTGAATTTTTACAGCATTCAGAAAATCGTATCTTGGATAGTATGGAACAAACTGAGAGAACCAAATTCTATATTTTATGTTAAAACATGCAGGCCAAAGCAACTTTGGAAATTTATCTATCAAACTGTAGTTTGGTTTCCACCAATGTTAGTATTTCCTACATACTGTAGCCAAGAAGGACATATTATCCATAAATATATATATGTTAATAAATTATACATTAAAGGTGTAGGTCCAGATACATACATTGATTTCTTTAATGTACAACAGCTACAGGAAATTCTACATTATACCTGTAATTGACTACATATAAAACCAGAACTTTTAATCATCTTATGGCCTAAATGTTTTGTTTACACCATATCTGACTTACTAATAATCTATAAAAATGGTCAGCACTAACAGTGATGACTCAGGAAAGACCAACAGTTTCACTGCAGAAAAGCTGGAATATTTAGAGACAGAAAACAAAAAACATTTGAATGTATATAACTAGCAAGTGCTTGCTAGATAGTGAAGTCATGCCTGGTTTCATATAACTCAGATTTCAGTTGAACTGTTTTATTTTCCTTTTACATTTTCTCTTCCTTTCTCTATTTTCTTATTTGATATTACCTACTTTATAAATGTGAGGTTCTAAACCAGTTATTCTTACTCCTCTAGCTATCAGAGAAGACTTTTAGAGAGATAAGAATGGATAAAATTGGATAATTTTTTTTTTTCTCCAGCTTTTCCTTCTCTCTGACAGATGTTGACCATGATCTAATGCGAATTTTATCCCTAAAGTAGCTTTATAGAGCAATTCTGAAGTAACCTTCATATACTGAATTCATTGTTAACAATTATAAACTGTACTTTCTTATTATCTATCCTTGCTTATCACAAAGAATACTTGTTATTTTCTCCAGCCAGTTCAATAGCCCTGACAGTGCTGTAGTGGTGATGTGTGTTTGCATGTAATTGGGGCATGGAAGCATTCTTCACTGATATTTTCTGTTACTGGGAGGCCTTGTATAGAGAGAGGATTGATCAAATGGTCTCCTACAGGGGTGCCATTGCTGCAGGCTGGTCATTCAGGGTGGCCAACCAAAACCAAAATTGAGGCAAATAAAATAAAAAAGAACACAAAGGCAGCTAGAGGCAGAAAAATCCTGCAGTCCATTCTTTTGTTATAGCTGTGCTTCAAGCATCAGTGCTTGCAAGAAGCTTCATAGTGGCCCTAGGATGAAGCTCTGTAATTGGAGGCAAGCAAGGCACAGATGCTAGCTTTTATTAAATATCAACAGAATTTAACATTGCAAACAGCCCGGTGCTGAAGAAGGAAGGATGGGAAAGAAATTCCTTCCCTGGGCTGATCTAATGCTTAATGTCCTTCAGACCTACTCACCAGATCTGTCCTTATACTCGCTGCCTCTGACAGAGCCAGGCTATCTATAAATACCTTCATGCACTTAAACCATGTATAAATAACCTCTTACTCATGAGATGCTGTAGGCTGTCCTGCCTGGTTCTCAGCTGTTGCTACTGAAGGGTACAGTCCCTTGCAAATCCCGTGTGGTATCTGTCAACCCACATTTCTGCTTTCTTAGGGTGTGTCAAAAGTTGTTAGACACTGATGTTCAAGCATCCGAATCCTTCCCAAAATGCCACATGAACTCCTCAAGTGAATAAAGGCATATTTCAGAGGTGACGATAACCCTGTGCAGCAAGATGTTCCCTTCTTCCGTCTCTTTCTCACATTGAAATTATGAAAGTTTATAGAAAGAGGCAAAAACATTGAGTTAGACTTCTCTGCTTATTGGAACCTCACAGGGGCTTTTTGACCTTTGGTTTGGTTGGTTGGTTGGTTTTTTTGTTTGTTGGTTATTATTATTTATTTTCAGGGTTTTTTTTATTTATTATTTTTTTATTAAAATGAACGGGTTAATTTAATTTAGAGAGGGACTGGTAGTTTGTTATGGCATGGCTTCATCCAGAAAGGATTTGTTAAGACTGCATTGGGCAAATTCATTGCAGCTCTTGGTCTTTTCTATATTCTACACAGTGAGTACAAAAGATGTTTAAGAATATCTCTAATCTGAGACCTCAGGTACCCTGCCCCTTTACCGCATTATCTGAAAATGGAACAAAGCACTTGTTTAGGTTATCTCTCCAGATTATTTGTATAGCACTGTTTTGTGAAGATCTCTGTCTAAGATCATATGGGAAGGAATTTTATATAAAGCTAACTTACTCTGCCTAATGCAGCAAATTAAAATACTAAATTAGAAAGCATTCATGACAATTTAGTTTTGTTTCAACTTGTTTGTCACTGCATCTGTACTGTTCTCTTTTTCTTTGGGCTGACCAAATACAAGCTGCCTTTATGCTGAAGAATGCCACCTGAAATGGCTACTCAAGAGTCATTACTCAAAGGTAGTTGTAAAGCTGAAAGGTGTTCAGAAATGGCAGCACCTTCCCTTCCTGCCATTGCCTCCCCTCCAAACCCCCAAGCTGCCACAGGAAATGCTATCTATATAGATAGTCCCAGGAGAGTTGCTTTGCTTTGCAATGTTCATGCTGAAAGACAGCACTATTTTTGCCTGAAGTTCTCTTTCATGACATCTACAGATCAGCATAAAGTACCCTGCAAAATTAATTGAATTCTCCAATAATTGTTTTAAAGCCAAATGCCACATAGAGCCTTAAGATATATATGCATTTTCAAATGTCTTTGTGGCCTGATTTGGGCCATTTAACTCATGAAATCACAACTTAATACTGAGTGCATTAATGAAACTGTGAGTCAATGTACATTTTTTTCTTTTTTTTTTGATGTGGATGCTTTTGTTTTCTGGTACAGTGATCAAGTTTCTTAGGTTTATTTGATTTGTCTACCTGTTGGTGACAATATGAGAAAGGATGGTGAAATAACAGTGGGTAGGTATGAAGAGAAAGAGAATTGTGTCAAAGAAGATTAGGAAGAAGTATACAGACACAGCAAATTCAGCCTGATAGTTGGAAGAGATTTAATAGAGCAAAGAAATAAAAGTTTAGATTTCCAGAGCTGTGTAAGCAATGAAAAATACTATTCTGCAGTGCACTGCACTGGTTTCTGCTGTACATGTTCTCCTATTCACCCACATCAAGGCGGTCTGCTGTCATTTATGTTATGTTGAAATGAAGGAATGAACTGACTACACTACCAATTGGTATAAAAAAAATGGACACCATTATCTTCTTATGCAAACTAAGGGGTGACACTGGTCAAAACCAGTTTGCATCAATGAAGAATCAGAGAGGTGGACAAATGTGGTATTCTGAGTATTGCAAGCACTTGAGCACCTGCTGCCACATAAAATTAACAGATGTATTCCTGAAGAGATAAATTCTAAAGACATTAAGCAGTTGATTTTTGGAAAGTGTGGAGCAGTCCCTGCTATGGTTACATAACACCCACCAAGGGCAAGAGTTTGAATGCAAAATACCAGAAGTTATTGTCCACATTTACATTAATAAGTCATTCAGTCCAATATCAGCAAATCAAAGCAGGTCATGTTGGCATTTATGTCTGCCGTACATGAAATCTGGTGTTTTAGCTTTTCACCAGATTTAGCATGATTTCCATGACTGAGCATTCTTGGTAAGTGTATGGCTCAAAGCAGTCCAAAAGACTAGTCACTGATTCACACCCTTATGTCCATCATGACATGGAAGGCACATTTGGTTTGTGCATTGAGTCACGCTTTGTACTTAGATTCCTGTTAGAGAAATCAACTTTGCAATAACTGAAGCTACCCTGAGCTGAATCACATTTTGCTCTAGAGCAAAGCACTAGATATAATAATTGTTTAACATTTAATAAATGCATAAAAAATAATAGATCTGTAGTTAGAAATAGAGAGGATTCTTCGTGCATCACAAGCTGTGTCTAATTGTAACTCCAATTTCAATGAATTTATTCTTAACTACACCTGAACAAATGAAGATAGTCAAGCTTCATTTCAAGAAATTGATCACTAGGTCTAAGAATTACACTACATATTCAGTTTTCCACCATGTACCTATTTTACCTGACACAAAGTAGGTATTACATGCATGTAAACATTTCTATAAAAGTATTATATAAATGTAAACTTTAATTGGGATTATGTGAAACATTTTTTATCCCCTATCTAAATCTGTTTCTATATATGTATATAGAGTGTAAAACCACTTTTTTTTTAGAAGTTAATTAAATTATTCATTTGAAATAAAGATTGTGCTATGTGGTTCTAGTACTGTTAACTCATAGATGTTGCTGAGAATAAGTGGCAATATTATAGATTCATCTTTCTTATCTATTAATATAGAGACTTGATTTTTCAATGCAGTATCTTTCCCACATATTTTGCATTCTAGATCTTTTATTGTTCAATTTCCCCCTTCTTTTTAAAGCACCACTAATTCACCTCAGTGCAGCTGTAATGAGTAACTCGGAAGGAGTTTAGAAGGAGAGAGAGGGGAAAAAGAGAGCTATTGAAGTAAATGAAGCATTACCCATGACTACTGCACACACCACTGTCTGTTTCTGTACTAGTGTCATATCCCCTTTTCTGTTCATTAGAATGATAACTCATTTTCCAGAGCATTCCATGCTCAAGGGCAATAGTTACCTTCACCACAGAGAAGTAGCACTGGCTGGTATAATTTTGGAAATATGTAGCAATTACTTCCAGCAGAAATTTGGATCTCAGAATCCCTTAGCAAAGAATGACAAAGAGCTGAGCTCAGAGATGGTGGCCTGGAACTTCTAGGTTCACTGTTCTACACTGTTTGCAGAATCCGCATGCAGATCATCTGCCCTTTTCTTTTTCTGTCTTTCCTCCTACTTTCCACCTGTCTTTGCAATCTGATCAACTTAGCATCTCCTTTATTACCCTTGTTTTCCTTTGCATTGAATTTACTTATAACTGCATTTAGCTCATTTTTTCAATTCATCACAAATTAAAAAATGAAAATGTTTAAATGAACTACATTATACTGTGGCTTTGCATAAGCATGCGCTCTGTTCTTCTTGGAAGGTCTTAGAATACCTGCCTTTGGTTTGTTTTATTTACCCCCCTTATAATCCACAATTAAAATTTATTTTACTTTGAAGGTCTTAAGGATTCATGAAAGTTATGCGTAGGTGTAAACTACCTCATGCAACAGCTGTGCATTTACCCTGTTGGAAGTAGCATCTCATTTGAGATTATTCTATTCATGATAAATCAAATAAAAAAAGATAAGGTTAAAGCTCACTCTCTAATGGCATTTATTTTCAAATTGATTCACAGCAAATCTTAGGTCTGAGGATGATGCCTGTCTCTCTGGGTAAGTTTCATTTCT
The DNA here is from genome assembly GCA_039877255.1 of Loriculus beryllinus. Lineage (NCBI taxonomy): Eukaryota > Metazoa > Chordata > Aves > Psittaciformes > Psittacidae > Loriculus > Loriculus beryllinus. The sequence goes on along the minus strand of JBCJKH010020637.1, from coordinate 3,069 downwards.
ACATACTGTTATCAAGATGGCTTTAACTAAGAAAAATGTGATTGAAGGAATGTCTGAGAAATACTGTAGATAAATAGCTACACTGCTTTGAATTGATGATTGCTTGGCACTAGTGCTTTTCACTCTGGAGGGGTCTTGGAGGCTTTTGTGTTTGAAACATTTGTGACTAGAAATTATATTGTCATAAGCATGCTGGTGTCTCAGGCATACAAATTTCTCTGTGCCAAAAACATGCTGCAGAAAGTCTTGCAGCTGGACTTCATGTCACTGATCACATGCCTCTGAGCCCAGCAGTTTGTCTATGAGGATGTTATTAACCCAGCAGTTCAGCCAGTTTTCGATCCATGCTACTTTCCACTTATCCATACTTCTTAAATTTGTCTATGAGGATGTTATGAGAGACAGTCTTGAAAGTCTAAGGTCAAAATAAGCAACAACACCTTCTTTCCCCTCATCCACTGAGCTAGTAATCTTGTTGCTTGAGGCTACAAGGTTGATCAGGCATGACTTCCCCTTCCTAAATCCATGTTGACTACTCCAATCCCTTTCTTTCTTTTTATTGGTATGAAAAAGGTTTCCAGGTTGTTTGCTCCATCACCTTCTCCGGGGCTGTAGTTCTCTGGATCCCAGCTCTTGCCTTTTTGAAGACAGAGGTGATGTTTACTTTCTTTCAGTCCCTCAGAAACCTCTCTTGATCACCATGACATTTCAAAAGTAACTGAGATAAGCTTCACAAGGACATCAGACAGCTTCTTCAGCATTCTGTAGGTGCATACTACAAAGGTGAAGACCTCAGTAGCTGGAAAAAAGGACACCTGTTTTTAAAAAGATTAAAAAGGAAGACCCTGGGAATTACCAGCCAGTCAGCCTCACCTCAATGTCCAGTAAAATCGTGCAGCAGAACCTCCTGTCAAATCACATGGAAGACAAAGAGGTGATTGAGACAGACACTATGGCTCCACTAAGGGCACATTGTGCCTGAATAATCTAATGCCCTTCTATGATGAAGTGAATCATCTGTGAACAGAGAAGATGTATGAATATAATCTACCTCGACTTCTGTAAGGCCTTTGATATGGTTTCCACAACATGTTTGCTAAACCTGACATATGGGTTTGGTGGATGAACTGCCAAATGGGTAAGGAATTGGCTGGCTAACCACATTCAACTGCCCAATGTCCAAGTGGAAACCAGCAATGAGTGGTGTCCCTCAAGGGTCTGTACTGGCACCAATACCACTTAATATCTTCATAATGACATATACAGTGGATTGAGTGCACCCTCAGCAAATTTGCAGGAGACACCAAGCAGAGGGGTGCAGCTTCCTTAGCATACTAAGGAAAAGAGATGGCATCTGGAGGGACCTTTACAGGCTCAAGAGGTGGGCCTGTGAGAAGCTCATAAAGTTCAACAAGGCCAAGTGCAAGGTCTTGCATGTGGATCAAGGCAATCCCCAGTACCAGTATGAGCTGAAGGATGAATCAACTGAAAACAGCCCTTCAGAGAAGGACTTGGAGATGCTGGTGGATCAAAATTTGGTTGTGAGCTGGCAATGTGCACTTGAAAGAACAAAAGCACAAATACCCTTTGATAAGTTTCTGGGGAAGCTGCAAGCTGCCTTCTAAAGATGGATCTGAAATTACTAAAACTGGCAAGGGAAAAAGTGACATACTTTTAACTCAAAATTGATTAAAATGCAATAGCTTGGTGCAAGACAAGTCATGATATCAACCTAGAAGAGACTAATGAAAAAATGAAAGAGAAGAAAGGACAGGGCTGATCACTAGGAACTGTGTCATCTTCAGGAGGGCTGATAGCAACGCTTTAGCATTGCTAAGAAAAAGTACTCAGTCCGTGGTGCTAAAATACTAATATTTGCAATGTTTATAATGTCAGTTTTAATTTTGAAAGCTTCCTTTTATTTTCTAATTTTCTAATATGATAGTAACCTTCAGGAAACCATTTGTAAAAAATAAGCTGATTTTGAATGCTGTTAAATAATTCTAGTTTGGTGTTCTTTCTTACACTCATGCTCTGCCAGCATTTTAATGTTTGTGGAGCAAATGAAGAATTTCTAAACAGTGCCAGAGGGGCATTGTGTTAATTCTTTGAGAGAGAAATTCCTTACAATTTTAGTATGCCTCAAGCACTGCTGGTTTATGATAAGGTCTTTGTAAAAGTGCAATAAAGATGATGGCTTAGTTAAAATCCTATCAATATACTTGGTTAGGAAATGAAAACCCTAGTCTTTCATGCATTGTGTTTAAATGAGTGAATCTTCCTATTCTTCCTTTAAAGAATTTCAATGTATATATGGGTAATCTCTTATGATGGTTTAATTTTTGGTGTAATTGTTTTTGAATATAGAAATATTGCTGGGATTAAAAGTCAACCCTCTCTGAAAGAAGGGAGAGTGAATATATATTGGGATGAACAAATAGCATTTCAGATATCTTTTTAAATTCAAGAGTAAATATAAATGTCTATGCTTTTGCTTAACATACAAAAGTACCTTCTCCTAAATGTCTGCGTGTTTTGTGAAAGGAATCAATAATACATAATGCTGAATAGATTATAAATTAAATAATCAGGATAAGCCATTTAAGATTCTTGTTGCAGATTCTGTGTTCCATCACATATTCTTTGCCTTTAGGTTTCAGCAAAGAGTTCTAATGGCATGTGGTACTAATATAGAGAAATGACTACATAGTTTATTTTCCAGTGCCTGCTTTTGACTTCAACAGACAATTTGAAGTGCATGCAGGTAGCAAATTCAGAGGGAGCACAAGAATTTATCTGACTATCCAGGAAAGAGGAGTTCAATTATGTTTTTGTGGACCTCTCATAGCATGTGTAAAATATGGGTGCAAAGTAATCTGGTAAAAGAATCACAGAATAGTTAGGGTTGGAGAAGACCTTTAGATCACATAATTCCAACCCCTTTGCCATGGGCAGGGACACTTCCTACTAGACCACGTCACCCACAGCTCTGTCCAACCTGGCCTTGAACACCACCAGAGATGGAGCATTCACAACTTCCCTGGGCAACCCATTCCAGTGCCTCACCAC
>JBCJKH010020636.1:19886-30790 GCA_039877255.1 Loriculus beryllinus | reverse complement strand
AAACATCTATCCTGCATTTAAACAGGAGTAGTTATTAAAATTATCTCCACTCTCCTGCAGATGTAAATGCATGGCTAGCATGGAGGTGCATACCTGGAGGTGCAATCACAAGCAGTGTGATGGTGCAATTGAAATAGCAAGCAAAAGCTGAACAGCTAAACTACTACTGAGACACTAGACCATGACAAAGATGAATCATATGATTTTTACAGAGTTGTTAAACTCCCCTAAAAAAATGAACTTTATGACCTTTATGTTTTTCTAATCCCATGCACAAGGACACTAGGGCTGCTGAGGGGTTCCCTGAGTAGCATCCTTTGGAAAGCATGTTGGTTAACAGATTTTACACACGGATTCACAAATACTATATGCTGTGCCATCCTGTCTCCTTGTCTTTGAAGCCCTGTCTACTTCCTCAATGCAGTCTCGCTTATTTACCCAGGGTCAGCCTGTGGCTGGACTGTGCATGGATGTGAGCTCGGAAAACTGGTGCAAATACAGCCGACTCTCCCTCCCCAGCTCCCCCTTAAGGTGAGAGCTGCAGGATCTCCATCCCTAAGGGGTGGCAGGAACGTGGCATGTGAGCGAGTCCTCTCCCAGTTCCCGGGTGCTTCCTCACCTCTAAACCAAGCAAGCTGGAGAGATACTTTCCCCTCCAAAAGCTCAGTTCTCCCCAGTGCATCCACAACTGCACAGCCCTGTGGCAATGTCAGAGCTCACCAATACTGTAGCACACATAACCTGGCACTCTCTTTGAGCTCCCCAGTGTTTTTAAGGGAAACTTATTCCTACTGCAGAAGGGGCGTGCTTCAAAGAAACCAGGCAGTCCCACAGGTGAATGGCTCTTAAGCTACTCAAAGAACAGATGAACATAGCACTGCTTGTGAACAGAAAGGCAGTGAGTCATTACACCTTTCAGGGATGCTGAGGAAATTAGCCAAAGAAAATCCCTGAAAATCTAAAGTGATAAGAATTGTTCCTTAATAATACTTACCAATGAGTAATTTAAGGTACTGCAAATAGCAGCAAAACAAGTGTGCTACATAGGAATGGGAAAAGAGCACAAAGAACCAAACACTGCCCTATTATCAAACTTCTCCAGCAGAGCAGCCAATGCAGGGATAATACATGCCTATACTGAGCCAGCAGATTGTTTTCATTAAAAAATTACATTTCCAGCTTTCCTGAAGCTATCTTACGTGACTGCAGCAGCTATGTATGCACTGCTGACAACCAGAGAAATGTATACATTTAGGAGGGGGAGAGCATTTTGGCTGCACATGTTCCTTCACATGCATTTTCACAGCTTTGCTCAAGCAGCTCACCTTATTCCAAATTCTGCAGTGGCAAATGGGAAGACCATATCAGAGGCTTTACACACGTTTCAGTGTCTAATACCATGATAGCCACTGGAAACTTCTGTGTATAAAATCAGAAGATTTTATAAACAGAACTGCTTCACCAGCAGTGCTGGGATCTGTAACAATCCATTTCTCACAGATTAGCACATACCGGGACAGAGAAGACTTAATACTTGGCTGGAGGTTACCCAGATTGCTTGGCATGCTCATGTGAGCTCTGATGGATGTCAGCTTTGCAATTTAAGGTGTTAAATCCCCCAGCTGTTAGTTCTGCTGTACCAGGTAGCCTCTGGCAAGGGATACAACTGCTATGGCAATTCACAACCCAGTGCCTTGGCACAAGCTCACTGTCCCTGGCGGCAGCTGCGGTAGGCTCTGGACAGGCATGGGTGAGATGCAGACACACATCTAAGCAGACAGGAGGAGGAGACAACAGGAGGAGGAGACAAACAACCAGGGACAGCAGCATCAAACTGCTACATACAGCTAATTCAGTCATTGCTTGTCTGTCAGTGACTTCTGACTGCACACAGCTGTCCCACTCTAGCATCCTTCATTACAAATACAAGTGCTGGTCTCACCGCATCACCTAGAAGATAAAATGGGATACTGTTCTTACTCTATTACTCTTTATCTCTTTTAAATCACCAGTATCACAATCATGGCATGATCTTGTGGATTAAGCTTACACCTGGCTTTTACTCAGAGGAAAAAAAAAAAAATGTTTTGACAGCACCACTCTGACAATAAGTTAAGTCCCTATTTGGGGTTTCTCTTCCAACATCCCCCAAACTTAAGTGAAATATGTTTCACTGTCACAGAAGTCACAGGGAGGGCCAGGCTGAGCTCCAATTTGGCAAAGTTATTTACTTATTGTCAAGCTACTATGTGTTTAGAACAGGTCTGAGCAGATTATCAGAACTGTCCCCTTGGTCTCAAAATCTGCATCTCTATGACAACCATAATACTGCAGCATGATTCAAAGATCAACACTGCAACACTGAACCATGCCTTAGCCTTGTCAACAGCACTCTTAGAAACCACTTCACTTGTGTGAGTGAGCTGAACAAGCCAAAGGAAACCTAAACAGGGTGAGATGGGGAAAAGAGGAAGATTTATTTAGTCAGCTACAGTATGGAAAATGGCAATTCTGCCTTGAATCTGTTGGTTTTATGTTTGTCCCTGCTTCAAATAGAAACAGACCTAACAATAAATGTATGTAATGCTTTGATGAAAGTGCAACCAATTTAAAGTGATATTACAGTGAATCAATAAAATACTCTACTTGAACCTCCGCATAGTCTGTTGCCAGAAATAACAACTGTGTTCATACCTAAACATTCATTATCACCTCTGTTGGCACAGAGTGGTCTGACAGAATTAGATTTGAACAGATTTATCACAGCTCCCTGCTTGAGACGAGATTGCATTGATCCATGGTATGATTGCATTTGAACTACCAAGGATGTAAGAACCTACACTTCAAACAAAAAGGGCTATTTTTTTAGGGATTAAAAACCTGTCTTAAATCCAAGCTTTCCCAGACAGCTTTTTCTTTTTCTGTCTGCAGGCACCAGATATCTAGTAATTTATTCATGCCTGGTGATAAAAATTCATTAATGATTATGACTGTGCTGGTATCTGAGGCAGCAGGAGCTTTAAGCTAGATTCACTCATGTCTTTTCCCTAAGTATCCCAACCCACTAAAAGGGCATCTTTTCTCATCCTTCTTCTTCTCACCAGGCATATCACATTGCTTCCAGAAAGCATAATTTCTCCCCTCCTAAAGGAGCTCATCACTCAGAGTATTCTAAAAACCAGCTGTAAGGCCCCTTCCGGATAAAACCCAAAACGCTGGAAGGACACTCAACTCTATGCCTTTTTTTAAGAGGTCCCATCTTTCTGATGCACCTAATGAAGGCAGCTCTCACGCCTCACAGTTGCTTAGGCTTTGCCACATCTGCAAATGAAGAGCTTCTCTGACTCACCCCCTGTCAGACTCCTGCTGCTCCCCTAGGAGATGTCAGACTCCTGCTGCTCTCCTAGGAGATACGTCAGCCATAAAGTCATGTCCCAGCATGTGCCACTTCCCACAAGCCCTGCAAACCCAAGGTGGGGGGAACCTCATTTTCTGCACTTTGTCATGTCTCTGGTTATTACAGGGTAGCACTGGGAATAAGAGCTCTCTTCTGCTTTCAGCCAATTCCTTTAACTGCCCTAAAATAAATACTCAGCCTTAAAATTCTTTCGAACTTGGTGGACCATGAAGAGAGACAGCAAGGTATCTGTTCCAAAACCCAGATCACTCAGTGGGATCTTTCTGAGATCATTAACCATCTGAATGCAAAAGGCAGTAAAGTTCCTGGCAGCCCATTTTGACTTAATCTACCATTTTTATCAGTTATATGATACAAGGTTCTTAGCATTTCATCCAGAGCACATCCACAATTCACCAGTGTGCAGATAGATCTCCATCCATGCCTTCTGTACTCCCATTACTGCCTGCTCTATGACATGCATAAAATGCCTTATTTCACAAAGGCTCCATCCACCATGGATCAAATGCTATATTCAAGCAGCTAGCTCCCACAAATCCTAGCAAAAAACAGTTAACACCAGAAAAACAGGAAATCACACTTTATCATAGCACACTCACAGAACAGGCAAGACAGCATCACTGGAAATATCCCAGCAAGTGCAGGAATGGAAATCAGCATACATAGGCTGCTGGTGTGATTCCATATACTGCCCACTGGGACAGTAAAGTAACTTCTCTCTGGACCACACATTTTGCAGTTTGAAACACACTTTAATCATCTCTGAAGCCACTCAGATAATACATCCTAGGTCACTCCATATAGCCTAAGCGGAATACACACACTGAGCTTGTAGCACTGCAAATTCACTCTCAGAAGCACCACCTCTGGAGACTCTGCAGGCACACAGCAATCTGTAGATGCACGTTAACTTCTGACATAGCTGAAATGCCATCCTTCTGAGCTTCACAGAACATGCTGGCAAGCAAAACAGAAGTGGCTTTAAAGTTACAGCATGAGCATCCACAGCAGCAGATTTAAACATCACAGGAACAGAAAGACTACCACAGAGCTATAAAGCTGAGCAAGATTTCAGATACTCTGAGAGGCAGATTCACAAATAGCTTGTTGATACTTAAACTGAGAAATTAGCCAAGTATGTTTCTTTCTTTTCTCACAACGAAATTTAAAATGTATTTTTGGCTCAGTTTAAGTCATTCCTTACTGCTCATATTTTAAAGTCAGTCACTAAGCTAAAATAATTCATTCTTCACAGTACACTAGTGTTAAGCCACAGCTACTGCTCTGTTTCCACACTTTGGAAAGATTTCTTTCCACAGAAGACTATAAACCAGTTATTTTACTTTCAAGATGTATTTTTACACTGCATACAAATTTAGAAATTACTCAGATGGTGACAGTATAGTCTATATGACTTTCCCCTTCCAGTTCCAAAAAGATGGATAACTTGTCTCTATATGGATTCATAAATTTTAATAGCAAATACTTGACACTTGAACACAGGAAGTTAGCCAAGTCACCTATCTGGTATATCTTAAGCACTTTTCTGTTGTGCACAGAGGAATGCGGAGTTATTCTTGCCGACTTCTCTTATTTTAGTGCCACCTCAGTAGCCTCAGAGGTACCAATACAGAGTTCAGGCTGTCCTCTGGTGATAGCAAGAGTCAGGAAATGTGGGGCTGAGTCACTTCCCAGCACAGCCTCACTGGGTCTCAGCCTTCAGCCTCTGATAGTCCCTAGGTGAGGGGAACAGCAAAAGGAGATGCTGGGCTTGCTCTTCAAAAACCAGGGTTCTTTTAGAGGAGAGGCTGATGTCTCTGGAAACAGATGTGCTCTTTAAATGAGTATGCATTTCTGCAGATGGAACAGCAGGAAAAATAATCTGTGCACCTGGTCACATCACATTTCTGAAAGAGTTGACATATTATGTTTTGAGAAAAATGCAGTTGTCCTAGGACATTACAGCTATATATGCAGTTTATGTATTTTCTTGTCTTCTGACAAGGTGCAAATTACTGTGTAAAATAAACAAAGCCCAGAACAAACTGGAAAATTTTGGTAGTCACGGATTCACTTCAATTTGTGAGAATGAAGCCTTGCACCAAAAGTATCTGAGTTTACAGATATCATAAATCTTGAGAATTTCTCTGCTCACTGCCTATCTACTTTAGGTCTTGATCTATACCTATAGCTCCTAGACACTGCAGTAATACAAATAACTGAAACATAATGCCTCAAGTCTCAATGTGGAAAGACTTGTCTGACCTGGAACAGCATTAATATGAAGTAGAATTATTAATGGGACCTTTCATATCCTTATAACAATGTCATAAATTACAAAACGGCATATTTCAGGCAAGTTTTTTTCCCTAATGAAATAAATTGATTCAGTAATACGTAATGATTTTGGCAAAATGTTCATGCAGAAAAAGGGTGATGCATGCACAATACATGTGCATCATAAAATATACTTTCTAAAAAGAGTCAATATTTCACTTTTAAAAGTCAAAATCATTGGTGTTTTTGCTCAAAATTAATTTTGCTTAGAAAAACACTTTTTATTCAATTATTCTTAATTTGGCCTGACTTAAAATGTTCATGTAGCTCAATATAACTTTAACTTTTTCTACAGTTGTTCATGAATTGAAAATTCAGCTGTTTACATAGTCAGAACAGTGAGTGACACCACCATGAAAACCTCACTCCCATTGTTTTCTAAAAAGCCCAAGTACAGTGGCCCTGTAGTTGTCTCCATATTTACCTCTGAAAAATCTACACTCCTGAATTAAGCAATTAGAATTCTAAAAGGGAACATCTCAGACAAGGGAATATAATATTGCATAGAAGTATGAGGTGTACTTGCATAAGCCATACCAGCGTAAGAAACACATGATGTCCTGATTCATCTGCAGGCTGAATCCTGTTGAAAGCAGAGACCGTATTGCTTTAAATGAGAGCAGATTTTGGCCTGAAAGGTTGCAGTACAAACCAGATGGACCTGGATTTCAAACGGCTTTTTCACCAAGTACAACAGCTGCATCTAAAACTGGGGGAGTCCGCCCGGCAACAAAATGAGAGCACTTAGGAGTAGATCTTAATTAGTGAAATGAAATAAGTGCTCAAGGGCAATATGTGTTTACAATACGAGCAGACAAAACTATATACCATGCAATATTGACTGAACTAAACTAATTGAATGCTAAGCAGCTGGACCTCTGTTGCTGATGTTTACATAATGTGTTTATAAATACTGTTGTTATCTTTTTAACTTTGTAAAGCAACTCAAGTCAGAAAAAACACTGAGGACTATGTCTCAGACTGGGATAGCCATCTATTGTACAGCACCTCCAGATGAGAAAGAAGGAGGAGGAAACTGAGGAGTGAAAAGAGTGATTCGCATCAGAGTTATAAACTCTACATAAAATGTGCTCCCAACAGCACTGCAGGCAAGTTAGTTTGGTAACTTTGGTCTGGACCATGTGAAGGTGCAGAAGTCCTTTAAGTTATCTAAGGAAGTAAGGGACTGCAACACTGGGCTTCCAGTAGCAATCAGGTCTTGACACCCAGCGGTCTCTTATTCTGAACCAGGCACTCCCAGACTGTGCTGCCAGGACTGGAATAGAAACAGTTTGTGGTCTGCATTTTGCTGCCCCTGAAAACTGGTGCTTTCCCCTCCTCATCAAAACAGAGGAGAATGAAGGTTAGAAGATAAAGAGTGGAGGGGGAAAGCAAGCAAACCTCACCAGAATGGGTCAGGAGCTTTGGTTCAACATTCTGCAGATTGAGGTATCCAGTGTAAGTGTCCATTCAGTAGGAGGAGAAAGGGAGAAGGAGAAAGCTCAAAACAGATTCAGAAAAAGGGCATCTCAGAATGAAAGCAAGAGAAGATTGGGGTTACTCACACTTGCTACTGAAAGGAAACAACCCCCTGTTTCCAGCTCTGAATTCTCAAGAACAGACTAGTATCAGCAACCAGAGAACCTCGATGTAAGGCAAGGAACTATTGGGGTTAATGTTCGCATGCATAGCTTCTGCCCTGAGTGATGTTGACTAATCTTTAGACAAAACCACGATGGTGTGACTTCAGAACTTCACTAGTTTTAACCCCACGAGAGAAGGGGATTCAAGCAAGGAAGCAAGAAATATAGAAGCAGTTCAACAGATCCTCAGCAGTTGCAACTGAAGTAACTAAAGTACCATTTTTAAACTTCATGCTTCAGAGCCACTCAAATTAGATAATGAGAAACTAGCTACAGGTCTGTAGAAATTGATGTGATGGCTGTACTCATCAGGGCTGTTCTGTTAATGGCAGCTTTGCATCTTGTATACATGTTCCAATTATGCAAGAATCTAATTTACACAAGAAGATACCGATCAGGAGCACATACTCAACACCTGATTTGTTAAAACATTAAAAAAAGCAGTATCATTGCTGTTAATTTTCAGAGAACAGGTCATGAAAATGTCTCAGGTCCAAAGTTAAATCACTGGCACTGCTCAACACTGAGTTGCTATGGCCAAGTTGCTTAGTACTACACAAAATATGTGGGCATGAACAAGGTTTTCTAATCCCAATTTAATTTACATGATTACACAAAGATGGGTAGAATCAGAGGCTCTCAACATCAGGCTAAAAATCACCACTCCAATGATGAAATAAAAATATGAGTTGTAAAGGTGAAAGACATGAGACAGCAAATCAGGCTGCAGTGGAATGTGTCAGGCCCTTTACTGCTGTACTATCTCAGAACAAACATCTACCTATCTCAGCCATTATCTTGTATCTCACAGTGGCCAGAAGCACATATCTATGAAACCAGAACAAAGCATAAGATATATATGCTGCTATTTCCGCAGTATACGCCTTCAATAAGTGTTCTGCACTTTGCCACCTTGAGTCAGAAATTGTATCACGATGCTTAATAACCTGGATAGATTTTTATCCTGTGAATATAAGACTCTACATACACAGATTTATGCTTCTGAACAAGCAAAAAATTCGGACACATCACTTTGTGCAATGAGCTCTGCAGTTTATCTCTACAATGTATTCCATTTTATTTCTTTCAAACTAGCCATTAGACATACAAGTTGTTACCTCCATGGTCTGGAAGCATGAGGGATTGTGAGTAAATCATGTCCTGTCCAAGCTCACCATGGTAACTTAGGATCTTCGAGACTTTTATCATAACATTCCCTCAGCCACCTTACCTCAACAGTGGAGAATCCTAAGTCAGTCCTTCCTTCAATGGAAGCAAATCTATCCTTAATCCTTTATCTCTATGGCTGTTCTATATAGCCTACTCAGTATGGCTATTTTGGGGAAAGAAAGAAAACTGCATGTAAAAGTCAAGAAATAGCCATTAGTTGTAGAGCATATGAAAATGCAAACAAATAATTTTGCACAAGCCTTCCTTTCCTTTCCTAATAATTCCTTGGTTTGGGTTTTTATTCCTAGCTAATGAGAATGAAACTCTCACTACTGAACAGGAAAAGAAAATTAAAATATCAGTATGCTTTATAAGAGCTACTCTTGCACATGAAAGCTATACAAGATAAAATATATTAATGTGTATTTCCGGTTGTGCACTGTGTTATATCTATTTTAGGCTCATTAGGTCCTTTGACATCGCTGGCATAATCTAGGAGAAAGAGACAAATAAACCAGCAAGGCATTTTCAGTACAAGTCTGACTACTTACTCACAAACCTTTCAACATTTCCATCCATTCAGACTACAGTGATACTGAGAAGTCCTGTTGTGTTAGTCATTAAAGAGATATTAAGCAAAACAAAACAACTCCTTTCCCAAAGGACTTTCAATTTTCTAGCAAGTCTCACTGGCAAATGAGATTTAAAAAGTTAAAGGGGCAAAAAATTATAACAATGATAACAGGTAACAATGCATCAATATTAAAGGTGTTTGCACAGTAAGGCAAGGCTATAATTCACTCTCTGAACAAGAACAGTATGTTGCAAGAGTGACTTTATGCTGTAATAACATTTATTTTCTGCTGCTAATGGATAGGAAATGATGTCTCCAACTGGGATGAAACAGATTGCCCCATATGTTAGATTTATTTTTATTTGAAAAACCTTCTTAAGTAACTGACAATTGGTAGTACTCCAACAGTCTAACTAAATTGTCATTTGGGTCAGTATTGTTTAGGCTAATTCTGACTCATATCCCCAGTTACAATTTGCCATCTGCCAATAGAAAGTATTTCTCAGTTGAAAACAAAAGTAACTTAGAAAAACAAACACCCACTCAAAAACGGGAGACAGGGAATCTTTTCAAGCAATTCTGTCACCTTAACGTTAACTAGTGACATTGCTTTCTAAAACATCTTCAGATCTGCTATGCCCCATTCACGTGTTGGGTTTAAGCTGAAATAGTACTATAGATTTACCACTGTGTAGACCCCCTCAGTGGTGTGCAGGGGAAATGCTTTAGGTTCCTGTTTGAATACAGCCATAGGAATGATAACTGTGAGAAACAAGAAAAATGATATTGCAAGAATACACATAGCAATGAAGACTAAGTTGTTAGGAAAGGGATGATCCAGTAGTAATGGAAAAGGTTGGGTTCTAGCCTCATGTCCTTACACAAGGCCGAATGATTTAGGGCACACACAGTGGAAATATTCCTTTGAAATGCCCTATTTACACCCAGATCCCTAAGGCAGAGACCCTGTTACTGGGTATTTCAGAGCTGCCTGCCCTGGAGAATCAGAAGGAAAATGGGGCTTCATTTTGACCTCTCTGTGGAATTCGGTAATAGTGGTAGAACCGTGACTTTTCTTGTTAAGTGAATGTAATGCGGATCTTTATTTAGACCAGAGGTGTTTGAGATGGTGAGTGCTGAAGTGAAAAAGAAAACAGCCTGGTGACATTAACATCTAATGCACTGTTAACCTCAGCTATAGCACAATGTCAGCAACATTTCTAAAATACCTTTTTTTCTGGGAACAGATTTATACATAACCTATTTCTTGCCATGCTTGAATCTAGTTACTTTATAACATGCGTTCTCACTTAAACTCCCAGCTGCTGGTCTACAAGGAAAAGAAAAAAGAAGTGTTGGCACATAAACAGCTGTATTATCATTTCTAGACATTATTTTCTAGGAAGCAGAAGTTTAATATCTCATGCTGGGTAATTAAACCTATTTTAGAATCATAGAATTACTTAAGTTGGAAAAGACCCTTAAATCATCAAGTCCAACCATTACCCCAGGACTGCCAAGAGCACCACTAAACCATCTCAACAAGGGCCTCATCCATACAGGTTTTGAACACTTCCAGAAATGGTGATTCCACCACTTCCCTGGGCAGCCTGTTTCAATGCCTGATCAACCTCTGGTGAAGAAATTTTCTCTAATGTCCAATCTAACATGCACACACACACACACCAGTGCAGGTTGAGGCCATTTTCTGTTGTCCTATTGCTTGTTACTTGGGAGAAGAGACCAACCTCACCTCACTACT
>JBCJKH010020636.1:0-13126 GCA_039877255.1 Loriculus beryllinus | reverse complement strand
TCATCCTTGTGGCCTCCTCTGGACTTGTTCCAACAGTTCCATGTCCTTTTTATGTTGAGGACACCAGAACTGCACACGATACTTCAGGTGAGGTCTCATGAGAGCAGAGTAGAGGGGCAGGATGTAAAAGCATTTAAGACTGTCTAAAGAAAAACAGCATTTTAAGGAGATTACACCAACATAAAGTTTAGTCCATCTTAAACTGAAAACAGGGTAAGAAACTACAGAAAATGCAAATGAATATTCAGAACAAGCATTTCTTTGCAGCACGGGAGGAATACAAGGGTTACAAAGAAGCTAAATATTTACAATTTCAACTGTATATTTCTTTGCTGTAAAAGGTGGTATAGAAGAAATGTTCATTATATAGTTCCTCTTTACACACAGAAACTTCACCAAAAAATTGAAAACAAAGACAGATGCTGTTGCTTCAGTGAGTCTTGATTGAAGCCCACACCACTGAGCTTCCAGGAACATAACGAGGATGGTGCTAGGTTCTAACTGTTTTCACAGATGTCAGGATTTTTCCCTCAGGCTAAATTCAAGCAGGCCACAACTATCTCCTATTAAAAAGCAAGCCAGACAAACTCTGGGAAGTAATATTACGGACACTTTTTTTAACTAGGAAAATTTACCAGTACATCACTGAGCACTTGCAAACTTCTATAAAACTGTTCCATTTTTTCACAGTTTTTCAGAAATAAACACTTCCCTCAGGTGTATTTTGCCTAGTCTGACTCAGAGGAAAATAGCCCAAAACTTGCTTCTGTTCTCTGCTTTTCTTACAATACATTACATCCAAGTATAAATGAGATCTTACCCAGGCTGTCCTATAAACTCCTCTATTGTGTCCTGAGGCAATAACATTTGGACAAAACTATATCAAACCTTGTGTTCAGCTTGAAGAGGGAGACTGACGCATAAAACTCTGACTAAAGGTAAGACTTCAGCTTGATGGATGTTGGCAATTTCACATACATGCCAGGAAGTGCATTTCAGAAACTCTGATATTTTATTAATTCTAGGGTTGTGTTCTTTGTGTCCCAGCAGCCACACCACTACAACCAAGCATCATTGACTGAGTCATCATGTCCTCAGTCTCAGTGAACTCATGAGCCCATTAAAAGCCCTTTCCTGAATCTGCCTCCTGTCCCAGTATGTAGGAGACGCCTTATTACAGTAGGTGCATGAATTCAGTTCAGGCTTCAAGCAGTCTCCAAGGTCCCACAAAGTACTGTCCTCCACAGAGCAGAGGAGATAAGCCACCCTGTTACGGGTGGTTGTGTGCAGACACTATCCATTTCTGTGGAAGTTGAGGAAGCAGAAAAAACAGCAAAACACACAAACTCTAACCAGCCACCTCAACAGCTCTGGAGATAACCCAGCCTAGGTGAGAAGCACAGCAAGGACTCATGATGAAGAGGGAAGCAACACTTCTTCAGAGGTCAGCCTCGGCTACCTGAGCCTTAGTGCACAGAACTAAGGATGAGAAAGAGTAAAGGATAAGATACAGGTAAGCTCTTTTTCCTATACATTCAGACAATTCTTTTAACTAAAAAAAAAAAAAAAGCCTTAACTACTGACTAAAAGCTTCTGTCCAAATGCTACACTGATGAAGATTATGCTGAGACCAGTACTCAGAATGGGATGGAAAGTATTTACAACCACACTTTAACTTTTCAGAGCACCACATGCACGCACTAGCATTTTCCTGACAGAAAACAGAAGGCATACACGCTTTGTACCAGGATTTGTAAGGGTTCACACGTTTGACTGAAATTCCATTCTGAGTCTGTGAATGCTTTAAGTGAACTGACTGCTTTTTGCCTGTACAGTGCAAGTTTGTGATTTTAGATACACATATATATATATACACATAGACACACACATATGAATGGGTATCAATAGATTTTGCTATCCCACTGGAGATAACATTGATGTGGGACCCAGTGAGCATTCATTTTACTCAGCATGGAAGTGCAGATGTCCAACAGCCGTATTTTTATCTTCAGCAGGAAGAATGCACATGACCAGGGCAGTGGGACATGGTAAAGTTATGAGACCTTCATGTTTTGAGAATTTCCATGGGTGGTATGATATCTGTACTGGAACAGGTGAAAGATTTTTTTGAGCACAAAGGAAATACAGCTGTAAGTATATACAGCTATAGGGTAACTTTTTCCTTTACTCTTGACCCACACTGCTTATCCTTTCAGGGACCTCTAAGCAACAGAAGATACGGAACAGTGCTTCTCCTCCTTGTGCTAGGTGAAGATATTTCTTGTTGCCATCTGACATAGATGACTAAAAGAATTCAAATTCCTTCTTCAGACAACAAAAGCCTCAGATGTGAGCAACACTCAGCAAACTGACTGTGATATTAACACAGTATAGAGAAGACCAGGTGGAAAAGGAAACCATACTGCTGTTTCATATGTGCCTGCTCTTGCTCTACAGTCTGAAGAAGGTGGAAATAAAGCCTCTCCCATTTCATAATTTATGCCATTTTAATTTTTAATATGCAAAAAAAAATAGTAAACAAGCTTTCTGTTTCTCTGAATAAAGCATAAAGACTCTTTATATTTCCTTGTCCATTTTTCAAAGCTAGGTACCACTGAGAAAACTTAGCCAGCAAGAAAATATTTTGATAGTCTATGTATATAACTACTTCTGTTTCCCCAGACAATTACAATGCAAATAATCATTACACAGAAGATATCTCTTCAGCATGAGAAAGAGAGACGATGCAATCAATGTGAGTGGGAAAGGTACTGACCCATCAAGGGGTTCATATATGGCAACACAAGGCAGATGATGGATTGTCTCTTCTTCCCCAGTTCTGCAGAGCATCACACCTTCCTTTCAACCTTTTGTGAACCACAAAACACCTGGAATGGAAAGCAGAGACCAGCCACTGGCTCCAAGGAAAATGTGATCTTCCAGTAGTGGCTACTACTGTTTTCTCCTACTGAAAGGAGAAAAAGGAATGAGCATATAATCACACAACCAGCTCAGCCTTCAAGTAAATCCACACCTGAATAAGTACATCCCTGCTGAGCATAACCTGTTTCTTTGCAGATCAGATTGTGATAACACTACAGCATTTGTTCGAACAAGACAGCTTGTATGAGTAACATGGCCCTGAATCTTTCATATTAAAAGAAAGGATTTTTTTTTATTGAGACTAAAGAAAAGTTCTTAACCTTTTATCTCCACCAGTTAACATAAAAAAAGTGGAAAGTAGGCAGGTAAAAATCCATTCTAGACATCATTAAGTATTTCGGGCTCATCCTCTGTCAAGGAATGCCAACATGATTTTACCCTAAAGCTGACTGACTACATTTTATATGGTCAACAGAGGACTAGTGGGTTAGAGTTATTTTATTACTTTAATTATTTTACACTTACAATATCATTTGATGCTCCTGATCAGGAATTGCATTTTCTAAGTAAACATGCAAGACAGATTATTATTATTATGAAGATTAATATCTGTGCTGATTTAGGATTTAGGTAGGTTCACTGCAAATGAAAATCTACAAACTCAATAGAGCTACAAACATCATTACAAGAAGCATCACCACATAAATCCATCTGAAAAGTATTTAAATTATGATAATTATAGCAGATGACTAGCATGTCAGCTTTAGGTGCTTTAACATCCTCCTCACATATTCTTCGCGGTATGCACAAAAGACAGGAGGAAAAGAAAGAAAAACAACCAACCAAAAAAACCCACAAAACCAAAACAAACAAAAAAATTTCTTCAGCTTTCTGCAACTTTAGGCAAAAATTATGCATTGTACAAAGGAGGCAAAGTGTATACATATGTTCACGTCCACCCACATTTATTCTCAGAATATCTGTTAAGCAAGAAATCCTGCTTTCATCTGAGCAATGGTCAGTTTATGTAATAAACTATAGGGCATTCCAGTTAAGGAACAACAAGGTGGTGTTTGAAAGAATAAATGCATTGTATCTAAGCAAGGAAAAAATATTCTGAGTTTGATGTGGCCCATCTTTCCTACCTATAAGCAGGACTGAGATACCCTGCTCCCAAGCAGACAACCAGCTAGGGGGCCAGAAAATAAGGACATAGTCTTGTCTCTTTCATTCCCATTTTTTTGACATGCCATCCAACACAAATGTGTCAAAGACCGTGTAGAACTCCAGTTTACTTCTGACATGGGGAAAGAGCCTCATCACTGTGACATGGAGTGGAATGAGTTAAAGCCTGCTGGCTGTTTCTGATGCACAGAACCTCCAGCAAGACCCAGGTAACCTCATATTAAGTAAGGGCAGAAAGATTTTAAGACAGCAAATTTACGGCTTTTACTGTGTTCATATTTGCTGTTATTTCATTCAAGGGTTAACATAAAATAACTTAGTAACAAATCTCTTTTGTGTATCCCTTAACAAGTTGTACATTTTCCAGATTCCAGACATGGGAACCCTTAGAATTCCTATGCTTCAGTAACAAAACCTCAGCTGCACAAGTTTTAAGAATATTTTGGAGTGAACCTCAATAAATTCTGAAAGGGTTTTTAATACTGTGGGAAATTAACTATTAGTCCAATTTCATGTTGCAGAAGCAGAGAATTTGATCCAGGTACGTAAGAAGAGCCTCTATATTTTTTTGAGCTACTTTATTCAAGATCAGTATAAGGTTCTTTGCTCTGAATTGCAATGACTGCAATTCAAAGACTGGATTGCTTCATGATGTATACAAATCATCCTGCCTAAAATGATTTAAATAAAACTCGTTCTAAAATATATCAGGTTCATTCATAAGACTGAAAGTGGGAATTCATGCACTGCTTGGCTTATAATAAACTGTCAAGGCATGTTAGTTCAAGAAACATCCCCATGAATTTAGATTATAGGCAGTTATGAATTGTCTTCACAAAAGAGAAGCCATAATAACTGTTTAATGATGCTTGCACTGCTGTTACTACTATTATAACACTAAAGTCAATTAGATTAAACATTAGGTTATATAATCAAAGACAGCTCAAAAAGCTGGGGAAAAAAATGGGAAAATACTGAAAAACATTGACCTACCAAAACTTCTGAGGATTAAAAAATAGCTCTTTTTACATGGAGATTGTTGCTTTTTCCACAAAAAATGTCAGAACTTATGAGTAATGAGGAGTCCCATAGTTATAGCACTCCTCTGGAGAGTAGGAAACCCAAGCTTAGGTCTTCCTTCTGCTTAAATTTGAATATTATTTTATTTCTCAAGTAAAGATTGCAAATACCATGCTGATTTATGACCAGCTGGCCTCTCTAACCCAGAATATGCAAGCTTTTCCTACCAAAACAGTAGTGGGAAAAGGGATGTCCCCACTGAATTCTTATCTCAACATTAACAGAAACAGTTGCTAAGCCAGACTAGTGCATTTTCTATCTGTGGTGATTTATTACTCCATTTAGAAAACCTTTTTTTTTATCTCACAGCTCTCCTGTGTGGCTTTTGTACAAATAGCCCCTTCACTTCTTTGTTTTCAGTTAGTAACCGCTTAGACTGGCACAGTGTAAATACACCAGCAGTCATCACGCAACACTTTCTCCTTCTGGCAATGGGAAGGAACAACTTCCACGCCGCCAGGTGGAACCAAGGCTTTTCTGGCTTCCAGCTTTCCTCTGCAGCAATCCCCAAAGACAGGATTTCCCCATGTGCTCTGCTTGGAGTTTTTTCTTGAACATACTTCAGACCTGCTGTAGATTATTATCTGATTTCCTAGCTGTGCTATGTCTTCCTATAAATTTAGAGCTCAGTGTGAACAAAGTATTGCATATCACTGGTGCTTCACAAGACATTGTCAGGAATCACTTTTTCCTTGGTATAAAGGCATTGCCAGACAGCCACTGCATAGACTGCAATATACTTAGTGTAGGTCCAACAGCACAGTTGACAATAAACAATTTTAATACTCCAGTCTTAAGTCAAAGTCTTTGAAATTTCACTTAAAAGGTCTGTGTCCTAATGTGTATTTCCCTCATATGAGCTACAGTGGACATTTAAATATCTGAAAATTTGAAACATCTAGGAAGTCTGTATTGGAGAAATCAGGAGTCATTCTGAAAACACCAAAAACACTTTCTAAAAGAGGTTTTACTACAAACAAGCAAAAAACTAAAGATGAGTGAAAAGTAAACACTTTGTAGTAATGTAGCTGTTAATGTTTAATTACATTCATATGTGAAAAATGCAATGATATTAAAATATTGTTTCAATACACAGATCATTGTACTGGACATGTATAGACTGGTTGCAGTTTTCAGTTCCTTGCTTAGGCAAACAGTGCCCTGACTAACAGCGCAAATAAAGTGATAAGAGTATTTCAAACAACTGCTTCTGGTACCAACATACAAAAATGCAACTGAATATAAGATTTTATTGCATAAAATGGATTATTCTGTCTGCATATGGGCAAGTTAATGGGGTGCTGTTGTGAGTAGCGATTTTCATCTCTGCAGTATAGCAAACTTCCAAAACTCATTCTCATCAGAAGCATTTTACAATAACTGATAAAATGCACATGTACCTACATGCTCTTCATACAATGAACCCATTGTTACATAGCAGGTTTTGAAACTAACCTACAGCACTAAAACTGTATAGAACTGTATAAAATGGGAAGAGACAGCAACATTTAATTTTCACCTTGAGTATTTGAAAGCTTCAGGTCACCAGACATTGAAAATCAGTATTTCATAAAGACCAGGATCTAGCTTAAAGATAAAATTAGAAAAGTCTTACTTTACAAGGGATGAGATAAAAGGTCCCAGTCCAAGAAACCAGGTCAAGATGGAAGGTACTTACATGCCTAATAGCTAGTTTCACACTAGTCAGGAAAGTGTATTCAGTATCTTTTCACCTTTGTCAATGCTGTACAAGACACAACTGTCACTATAGCCCCAGGAGCACCTCAGCAGTAGAGCCAGAAGGTACCTGTCAGCCTGGGAAACACCTTAGGCTGACTGAGGAACTTGTCTAATTCACATTCCTTCCTTGACACAGGTTGATCCCCACGGAAGCATGCTTCTTAACCCACTTGAAATACGAAATGACATCAGCTGCTCAGACGTGTCCACGAGCCTCCATGACATCCGCACCACCACGTACACATACGACAGTGCCAACCTGCAGTACAGAAGAGCCACTTCCAGCAGAGACCTCTACAGTAGGAGTGCTCTGGATAGGCACAGGCTTCATAAGAAAGGACACTTACGAAGGAGGGCATCCCAGCTCAAAGTCAAAATCCCTGATTTGACTGATGTTAACTTGATAGACAAGTGGTCCAGAATGGTCTTTCCCATCACATTTATTCTTTTCAATGTTGTTTACTGGCTGTATTACGTACACTAATTTATGCAATAACATTACCACAGACTACATCATTAGACTTGTTGGACTTGTTACTTTTCTTTCTCAACTTTATTAACCAAAGAACTGCAGTAGCCATAATGTTCACCCTCAAGGTAAGACCCAGCTATTGAATACTAGATTTAAAAAACCAAAACAAAATGAAAACAACCTACAACCCAAAATCCAGCCATCCAGCCTCATCACATTCAGAATAGTATACATTTGTCCTTAAAGAGCATCTTCAGCCAAAGCACTATACCTCTACGTTTACAAAGTGTCTACACATTACCTTTGATCTTTCTGTACCCACTTTCATCTATTTAGGTGGATTAAAAATTAGTCCTATGATATTTCTTATCATATATTGGCAGCCCACAGCAGCATGCTTCCAAACAACACAGTAAAGCAACTCAAAGAAGTAGTTATGTCACAGTCTTTCAGCATTTAGTGTATAGAAATTTGAGAAAGGATTTGAAGGATTATAACTGTTACATAATGCATCATTTCAAAGTTAATAGTTACATTGGCAAGAATTTCCATAGCATCTGAGAAGTATCACTCAAGGAGGAGTTAATTAATATTTTCAGAGAGGTGGGGATCTTTAAAAGAAAGAAAGAGTAGCAGAGACAAATCTCACAGTTTCCAGCTAAGGAATCAGCTGATTGGATCTAACTGGAATTTTGTTATTTCCACAAGGAGCTCAGTTGAAATTGATGAGAACAATTGTGCCATCTGTAATTTTGTATTAAAAAGTAAAAACCAAATGTGTTAATTCCTAGAAGCAACTACCGAGGGATACCACAGGCCAAGAGCGGCCACTTCTGTGGCTGGCAATTGCAACACATTCTCCCAAAAGCTGGCAGATGTCTGAGAACAGACCTGAGATTCCTGCATACCATTTCCTACAGATGTCCTTACATTGCTGATATGGCTGAGCCTTGCAGCATGATAGTGATGCTGGTTGCACTGCTCTTGTGGAGCTGCCTCTCCCAACCCAACTGCTTATCACTTGACAATTCCAGCCAAGGAGCCACAGGCAAAGTATTAGCAAAGTCCATGCAACTGAGAACCAATAGGTCAGTCACCTCCTACCTGTAGCAAAGCCCTTTCTCTATTTTCAGGTTTTTCCTAATAGAGTTTACACTATGTTGCCTAACATAGCATTTTATTGAAGCATAACTATTAACACATTTTGGTTTGTATTGAAAGAGTTTCATACTTTTAGGAGAGTCAAGATATACAAGCCAACAGAGTCTATGTAACTATCAAGCTGATTGTTATCAATACCAGCTAGTACAGAAAGAAACACTGATGAGGACAGCAGGCAGCAATACACAAAGTTAGGAGTTAACAGGGAATACAGACAAGTGATGTGGAAAGCTTCTTCGATCAGTTTCTCATTTCCTGGCAGTAAGGTCAACAGATGACCTTATCCAGCTGATACTGAAACTTTTTAATCAGAATGTAATAATGAATGAAATACTCCTACATGTTAATGTTCATCACATCCTGCAAGACCTAGACCTCCTAACAGATGAGAACCTGCCACCCCTGACCTTTGTGCAGACTTCTGCAGAAACAGTCTGGAATGATAAATCACCAGATAAGAAAGGGTTTAAATTGTTCATTATAAGGTCCCTTCCAACCCTAACCATTCTATGATTACAAACAATATAAGGCTGCAAAACAGGCATTTAACATTGCTAATCTAGGGGAGTCCTTGAGACTATCAGTTTTACTGTGGACTTAAAAGTCGCAGTCTCATCCCAAGTTCAGTGGCGCGGTGAAGCAGACTCCTAGCATCTGCATACACATAGTTTTTAGTTTATGGATCATCCATCCACTTTGTTCACAAATGTTAGGCAGGTGGGCTAAAAGCACTTACCTTGTACCATTTCAACAAAAAAAAAAAAAAAAAAAAAAAAAAAAGGCTCCAAAATAGCAGGGTCTACCCCTGTGCCTCAGGAGTCCTTCAACACATGCCCCTGATACAAACCCCAGCCGTGCTGCCAATTTTGAATGGCACACACCAAGCCCTGACTGCATCAAGAGCTGGAAGCCATGTTCTTGAGTGCGGAAACAGCTGCCAGCTCTTGGCATGAAGTTTTGCAGCAGAGGCTAATAACGCAACCATGTAATGAGGTAAGAGAGCCCCTTAATGCAGGCTGGCAATATCTTAGCCCAGAGTCAGTATCTCCTGTATCCTGCTGAGCTCCTATCCACACACTTAACCACCAACTCTCGTAAAGAAAACAGAAATTGGCATACAAGCTTGCAAGGCACATTGGATTGAAACTAAACCCGCTTTCAAAGCCTCAAAAGGGAATTAAAACCAAAACTTGTGAACAGGGTATATAATCATAACTAGCACATAATCCCTCTTTAAACTACTTTTAGAAAAAAAGCAGAGGAAAACGTTTCTCACTTGAGAGCAATAGCTTGGCAGCAAGGAAAAGGCAGTGGTTATTAGAGGCACAGGATGGAAAAATGCATCTATTTATGTAGATTGCCATCTGGAGCTAGAAATTAGTGACTACTAAAGAAACACAACCTCTTCCCATCAACATATTGGAGTGATTTGGCTGTCTTTTAGCAAAAAATGTGAAATACACAGTAATGCTAAGCTCTGTCACTGCTGTACTTTAGTAGTTAGTTTGCCTGCCCTCAGGAACCAGACTTCATTATCAACACAGATAAGGTCCTATTGCTAATTAGGTTTTTTGCTAAACCTGCTTACAATGTGTAGCTGCCTTAGGCAATTTGCACTAGGCGTCCTTCTTAGCTAGGTTTCCCAAGGACACGAGCTTCTACTGTCCTAGACTGTGTACACTTGTCTCCCAACAGTACCTGAATCCCTTGGCAATTTCAACCAAAAGGTAACAGAATAGCAATGATCTAGGAGATCCTACATTCTTACAAGTTTTAACAAAGCAGCTAGCTGAGCAAAGGACAGAGCTCAGCTTTATCCAACCCTCTTGTGTGGCAGAAAGGGACTTGAACCCCAACCTCATTAGTCACAAAAAATACTATTTTAAATATCACAGAAATATTTCTCACAGCATTCCTGCGCTTTATGCTACCACTGAACAGCACAGAAGTCGCCACTTTGGAGTCACCTTGCTCACCGTTATACAAAATATTTCAACCCCTCGTACTGCAAGTGAAGGATTCCTTGAGATAAACAATGAAGAAAATCACCCAGGGCAGGGGCCATGTTCTACCAGCTGCTTGTTTCCCATCACTGATGAACCTCTGTTCCTTCTTGTGAGCTCCCATGTACTGAGGATACGCTCCTAAAATTGCCTTTAGTCAAAAAAAAGGCTGCGTTTTACCTGTTGTGTACAAAAACATTTTTAAATTGTTTTGGCATTACAAAGCATAAAACCCCCACAGCTGTGATTGCACAAGTATATTTCTTTCTGCCCCCATGGGCAACCATCCTGTAGCCCAAAGAAGGCAGGAGATCACAGAATATTGAATTTCAGCATGTGATAATACCAAAATGCACGCGCACAGGGTGAAAGAATTAAGAGACAAATGAGAAATAGGGCATTTCTTAGAGGAAGAGCAGGTGACTTTGGTTTACTTACGGTCTTGGAGTGGAGTGATCTCTAATTATATTGTCTGCTCCTTGGTGTGATTATTTCTTTATAACTTTGTAAACAATTTTGAGTCTGCAAGCTTTATTAAAACATCACCTCTTGTCTTGTGCTAGTACCAATCTAAGAAATGGCCTGGTAAGCACACGTTTTTATTCTTAGCAAACTACAATTGCATTTGAGTATCATTACCAACAAGGACCTAAAATAATTACATAACAGCAGAAGCACATCACCTCTCCGGAGATGATCTCTGACCAGTAATGCCATTTAACTCATCACTGGCTATCTGTAAAGTCTCCCATGAAAGTATAAAATACCAATCACACTGCCAAAAATGCTCAGAAAGATGGCTCCTTTGGTAGATGATGCATTTCAGTGAGAACATTAGCAACCTTGTTTGCACCTGTGAACACACCCATTTCCTTGTTCACATCTCCGAATCACCATTTGTTGTTTTGATCTAGCTGACAACATATTACCTGATTTTTTTAGATTTTCAGAGGCAACTAACTTTGAATATTGTGTGCTGCAGCGAACAGCAGTTTTACAAATCAAAGCCAGCAAATCATCGTTTCAAGAAAGAGCTGAACAAGACTTTGGCATAAGAATTCAGGATTGGATTTTACAAAGGCAGTTAACAGCAGTTCTTGTCAATGCCTGTTCCAGCTCTCATTCAAATCATTACCAACAGAAATTTGGGAGATCACAGGGGAAAAAAAAAAAAAAAATAACAAAACTTTATTTGATCTCTATAACGCTTGGAATCCTTCCCTGAAGACAGTCTACCACCAAAGCAGTCCCTGTGGACCTGTAGTAGTTCCCAGTTAGAAAAACCCGACACACCTTCCAGTGCCTTTCGTTACTGTACTAGTTGAACTAACTAACCTGATGCTGAAAATTTGCCAAAGCCTTCTCTACATTGGACTTCCACTGGAGCAAGGGCATATAAAGAGTACTTTTGAGTAAAATTCCCAACCATAGGCAATGTGAAGGGTTGAACACCTTCTATAAAGCAAGTAGACCTAGAGAAAAGGGAAAAGTAGCATCAAGACAAATATGTCTATGAATAAAATAAATACACCTGATCAATTCATTTCTTACACTATTAAAAAATAACATGCTCCTGAACTCACCACTGGACAAGCTGCAGTTTTCCAGAATTTTTATAAAGCTAAAATCAATTCCAACCTGAATTTTTTAGCTTGAATTTGGTACCACTTATGTAAGGTCTTTAGCTGTTACCAGATCCATCATCAAATTCCAGTTGCTTATGTATATTCAAGATGATGATCAATCTCTGTTAAAGAGATTGCAGTCCTTTCAGTGCAACAAATTTTCCAGTCTTCCATTCTTATAACTCTTTACTCCCTTCTCCACTTTTTCTGATCTTGAATTGCTGCCACTGAACAAGATGCACATCTCACTACATGTACCAGTATGAAATAAAATGGAAACAGACTAATACACACACATTTTTTTAAATGTTCTGACCCATAAAACTTGTGTCCTAGTTTTAATATTAGAAACATATACTTAGGTTTCCTATCCCTGAAGCCTGTTAAAATCTTTTTCATAGATGCCTTTCTACAACCAAGTTTCTTGTCCTCCTCCTCTTCTCTGCAGTCCAATTTTTTGCAGGGACATATTTTACACTTTGCTTACATGAAAACCTATGGCACAGCAAAATACAGTGGAAGGAACTCAAGACCCTAATTTTGGAACTATGGAGAAGGTGAGTCATCAATAATTTGCCTTTTTGATATATACAAAGCATGCATAAAATATACACACATGAAGTGTGCATTTTACACTTCATGAGAAGCACAATTAGTATTTATGTAAGCATTACAGATAAATTGCTTTTTACGTATGCAATAATGGTTCAACAAATAGTAGAAATTGTAAAATTTCTGCTATATTCTTCTTGCGTTACAGATTCTAACTTTTGCTACATACTACAACCAAAACTCAATCTCGTTTCAGGAAAGTTTAAGACTAGGATTTACCAGTTATCTGCTGTATTAAGTAGGCTGGAAATATCCTTTTCACAGTTTACATAGTTCAGCTCCTCTCCAGCACTGCACTCCCTTTTGAAAACATTAACATACTGTCATGGTTTAAGCCCAGCTGGTAACTCAGAACCATGCAGCCA
>JBCJKH010020632.1:0-10674 GCA_039877255.1 Loriculus beryllinus | reverse complement strand
ATTCAATAGACATAAATTCTCTAATGCATATAGCAACACAGTTTTTTAATACTGTCCTTTCAAATATACCCTGCCCTAAAATTTAGAAACTTAGGCATATTTCATGTCTAAAGCCAAATGAACTTTATCACATTCATATTGAACTCTCCAATCTATTTCTCATGATCAGTCAGGACTAAAATTACATAGCTCTACAAAATCCCAATATGAAAAACAGATTGCAAGAAGAGAGCTAGTAAGTTTAATTTCAAACCACCAAACATCAAGAATAACTCTTTCAACATTATCTCTCGCCTTGAAAGACTACTTAAAATTATAGACTAATTAAACAGTCACTTGATGAGCAGTTGGACTGAAGGAAAAAATGGTTTGCCTTATGAAAAAGCTTTGGTTTTGGGTTATTCAGTGCTTAATCAGCTGTGAGTTCTCAGAGTTTTTCAGATAATTCAGAATAAGTCTCTCCTGGATACTCCAGTGTCACACATTGTAGCTGAGCCTATGTTGCAGCCTTTCCTTCACTAGGATCATCAGCTCAGAACTCTAATTCATCTGCTCATTTCATGGAATTTGTAGAAGTCAAATAGTGCTTGTCTGAGAAATCGGGCTGAAACTCACAAATAGATTTAAAAATTACTGGTAAGGTTAGCAGATGGATATACAGACAGCACAGTCACATTAGCCTTGCTCCTGTAGGAAACCGAGCTAGCAAAAACACACAAGATTCAGTAGAGGAAGATCCAAGGTCACCCTAACCTGTTCTGATCCATCAGCTGAAATCATGTTAATCTACTCAGCATGAAAGGTTAAAAGCTCCTTTGTCAGTTTTATTTGGTATTAGAATATAGAATAGCTAGAGGAAAACACATTTCTGCTGATAAGCGTAGTGTTTCATTCTGAATATATTAGGGAATTCATGTTTACAAAAAATGCCAGGAAAATTAATGCTTTAGCATGATATATGTTTTGTGGTATTAGAGCAAAGGGATTCAGAAGTGGTATAATAAGTACTTTGGAAAATAAAATAATACAGGCAAAAAACGTTCTTTAGTCACCACCAAAGCCAATCTAATGGTACCGAATATTTAAATATTATTTCTCTTAAATACAACCTAGATACAATACTGCATATTTTCGCCCCTTATAATGCAATTTGAATTATTTGATTGGGACTCTGTGATATTTTCTTTCCTCTATTGTATAATGATTGGCTAATGCTATAGTATTGTCAGAAAGGGGAAGTTGTAATCATATGAACAGGTTGTGGATAGAATCACTGACACCCTTGTCTTTACAGGAAGTGTGCTGCCAGGTATCTAAAGTCAGATCCCGTGTAATAAAGTTGTTTGTTTCACAACCTGAGCAGCAAAATGTATGGTTGATACTGACATTTATTTGTTTCTGTTCAAGAATATTTCGAACAAGAAAATTACTGAATTTGTTAATCTATGACATAGGGAAAGAGTAGTTTGTATATGAAAAGCATGAAGAACCATAAAATTAGGATAAATTAGGGTCTGACTTTGCACTGAGTCTCTTCTAGACCAAACATCCAGCCTTAGTGTTAGGCTGAAATCCTGTTTCTATTAAAGTCCTGTTGCAGAATGAGGGTGTGTAAAGCAGACTAGCCAATAAAATAATTCTATACTGCAGATGGATTTAAATGGAATAAACGTATCTAAGATCTGATGCAATAAAAAAAGAAAAAAAAAGGTCTATGTTGAGATACCTTCAGCTGCAAAGGTAAATTTGGGAGCTGGCTTACTTATGGTTTACATTTCTTAGTTTTGGAGGAGGAGCTGAAATCTTTTGAAGTGTAGCTCTGTTGCATAATACGGAAATATCACATCCTGCATCCAAGAAGTTGCCATTGATATTAGGAAATGTACAGATAGAAACTGAGCACCGAATACACAGGTGGAATTAGTTTACAGCCTAATTGACTGGTTGGTTTCTTTGAATTCTAAAAATGAGTTTTATTACAGATCGCTAACTTAAATCTGGATGACTAACACACTTCCAACTACAAGAAAATGGAGCATTTGAGATGAGCCTCATTTAGCAACAGCAATCTCTCACAAACAGAAGGAATAGAGTCTAGTCTTGACCTCACTTTAGATGAAAACTACATCTCAACACTAGATGGTACTACGTTTACCGTGGTAGGGATAATGCAGGCTGTTATGCTGGGACACAGTAGAATTGTTTCTTTATAGTGAAATATTATAAAGAGTTAGTTTTTACTAGCTGCCAACAAAGTCAGGTTTTCAAATATTCAAAGTTTTAGTTGCATCTTTAGCACAACTGAGGAGTGGGAGAGAAGCAGAACAATTACGTTCCAGTAAAATGAGTGTTTCTTTTTAAAATGTGCATATTTATCTATGTTTAATGATCTAACTGATCTAATGATCATTGATATAGTTACAGTTGGACCGAATAACACAAACTCTGACACTTATAACTTGTTTTAACTTCTGTATCAGCCACCTTTTTCTATTACAACTAACAGTACTGAGTGGTCTTGGTTATTTTTCAAGGAACTTCAAAGCTCAATCAAGACTGCACCACATAGTGCAAATAGTAACTATCTTGCCAGCCTTAAAAGACGTGTTTGAAAATCTGCCTTACTCTCATCACACCTCCACTGAGAACAATAGAATCACATCTTTAGCTGGTTTAAATAAAACTGATTGCCTAGTAGAGCTATACACAAATAGTAACTTTACGTCAACAAAGAGATTCATCATTTAAAGGTAAATCTTTATTATTTCAAGACTAATTTGGTTTTATTCATTAGAAACACAGTGTTTCCCCACTTGGTCAAGTATAGAGGAAGCTATACTTAAACATAATTGGAATTTCTGCCTGTGAGTGCTGCATTCATTCATCCTTACAGCGGAACCCAAACTGATGCAAACCACAGTCTAACATTTTTTGAGTGATACTCACTCCTGAGATGGAGGCACTGAACCCTCCAGGTGTACTGGACTGTAAATGTTCTGCAGAGATTAACATCGGTTATCACATCAGGTAGGGTAAATCAAGGTTTACAATCCATGGAATAATTCTCTTAAATAATCAGCGATTACACCTGCACCAGTTCCAGATCTTTTCAGCTTACCTGGAATTCTAATGTATGTGTTCTAAACTTTGTTGACAAGATTCAGACACTAATGGAACTCTGAGGCCCTGATTCTTATTTATGTTCAGACTCTGTGTGAGAGCACAAAGGCTTTTAAGGCAATGTTGGCACAGTTAACAATTACTTTAAGGGCTCTCTTTGTGGCTTGAGTATTGAAAAGTGCTATTTGCCTAAATTAATGTAATCTGTATTTTGTTAAGCAATTTCTCAGGTTTGAGTCATGCAGATGACAGCTGAAGAAGGAGCTGAAAGCAAAGTAATCTGAATGTGCCTATACAGGGATGTTACAAAGTTATATTAATAAATCTGTGCTTTTTTCTACTTAGGGTTTAACTAATCTTATGATTTGGGACATAAGCAGAAATTGAATAGCCTGAAAACAAGATCACTACAATTTCTATTATTCCATCATCCCTCTCTCAAATCCCTAGATGGCACTACAGTAGTAAATTATTGTGTGTGCAAATTATTTCTATAATATTTTTAAAATGGTTCCTTAAGATATAGAGACCCATCTGATTAGACTTTTTAATATGTGTGTAATCATTTCATATGCTCCCTAATAGTCTATTGTCAATTTCTGTCTCTCTTTAGCCATTTCGGATTAGAAATTGCACTTTTTGTGATAGTACCCTAGCACATTGCTAGGGCTCCCAAGGCTTCAACTGTAATATTTGGAGCTTAAACATTTCTAACTCCTGTGAAATTAGTGTATATTACCTACAAATCTATATTGTAAACTAACTGAGAGAACACAGACTCTCTGTTAATCTGTTCCATAACAAAACAGACATTCAGGTCTGCTCATATAAACATCAAAAAGCCTGAGAGCTATGGGACTAGCATTTCAGTAATGCAACATAGAAGCAAACAGAGCTGACTGTTGAAAGTCCTTGCCTTTGGTGTCAGAATAAAATTAATTGTTTACTGCTGGATAAAGAACTGTGAATTTGTTGTGAGATTTTCCTCAGGATGCTTCTTTTGTACCCCCTTTCTTACTCCAAAGCCAGCATGTTATGGATCCGCTCATGCTCTATATCTAATTTCCATCAGTTTTCCATGCTATTTGTATTCTCAGTCCTTCTGGTGCTAACAGACCAATTTAGAAATGTGTGCAGTGTGAATTTACAGAACAATAATGTCATGTCTTTCACTGGTTAAATCTTCATTCCTGATGCCAAGGTGGGTTCATTACATCATCTTTTCAATATTTTTAATAATATTAAACTAGTTTCATTTGATTGAAAATGGCCTTTGATCTCCTTCAATACCAATCAGCACAAAGCTGATTGCAACCACTCTTTCCATTTTGCAGTATTGTTAAAGTAATCTGATAAATTAATTGCACCAAAATTTTTTTAAGCACTTTAAACTGACCAATTATCTTTCTAAAGATCAAATAGCTGCATCAGATAAATGTAATTGGTACTTTTGCTAATGTGTTAGCAGAGGAACATTCTGTTTGATTAATTATGTTTCCTTTTTACATGTATTGTGTCTGAACTACGCTCACATTGAACCAATACTGCCTGGACAAAAATCTCCCAAATCAGGTAACAACGAGGGAGCAGCTGTACTGAAAGGTGGCCTCTCTTGGATATGGACAGCAAGCACTTGCCAAAGGGAGCAAGAACCATCAGCTTTTAAAATACATTTTTATCACTCCTTTACTCCACTGAGGTGGAAGAAGGTGTCTTCAGTGTCAGTAGCTTTGGATCTCCTTTTTTAAACCCTCCTAGCTTGAAGAAATCCAGTATGTTGTGGGGGTTTTGTTTGTTTTACACACATATAGTATGTTAACCATCATCTAGTTGGCTTTTCTTTCCTAAGTTCTTTGTGAACAACTTGTTAGTACACTTCTTCATGAAACTAACTATACCAGGCTGCTGTCCTCTGTTCTTTCGATTTTATTGCACAGATGGTTAGGCATACTTTGAATTTGGTTTACCTTCTTACAAAGGATAGAATTTTGAGGAAGGGAACCACCTACCTCTTTCTGGCTGCTGGTTTGATCTGGGGGAGTGTGTACCTGTATCTCTGATCAGACTGATCATTGATATTCTGTTTTCATTCTTTATTTGAATATGTGCAACATTACACTACAAAATGTTAGGAATATATTCAGATAGTGAGGAATATATTGAGATATTATTTCAGTTCTTTGAGCCTGACCTGTGAAAATTCAGCTGTCTTACACTGTATAATATTCTGATGGCAGTCACAATCTCCTATTAGATTCAATAAGTTCAGGCAGTTCAATCCACAGTAACTTTTATAAGCATAGAGAAGGTTTTTGTACATTCATCCAATGTTCTTCTGCAGTGTTGTCTGCAGTCTTAGCAGTCATTCATCCTATCACTAACCCTCCATTCTTTTGCTCATTTCATAACTGATATCCTTTTCATCATCCTCTGAGGGAGGCAGCCATGCTTCTTTCTTCTTCCTTTTGCCATCAACATTAGATCAGCCTGCGTCCTAAAGAGCATTTTCAAATTACCTTTCAGTTCGCATTTCTCATCTATGCGCTCTTTCTGGATTAAAACTTGCAGGACCTGTCAGGATGCATTTACTTATGTCTGCACATACAAGGCAACATCCATAATCAAATTCAGTTTTATCGCATCAGTCAAGTCTTGTAAAGTGACTATGAAGAATTCCTTCTATACATTGGTCAAGTTTTACAGAAGTAACAGTGACAAAGCATCAGAGAATCCTGCCAAATGTAGTTGTTGTGTGCATACCTCTCAAGACTTCACCCAGCTCTTCTTGTTTTCATTCTCTGCATATGCTCAGAATCTGAAGTGTGAGAAAAAAAATGAATTTATTTTCAGATTTTCTGGCGAAAAGAGACATTGGCAGAAGCATTCATGGATATGGGCTGTCTGGGCTTCCATCATAGTGTGACAAATTCCTGTGCTCATTTTGCTTATCTGCTTCCTCATGAGAGGTGAACATTCTTTACACAGAGTGAGGGCTCAAAAAGGATTTGAAATAATAGTTCAATAACTGTGTGAATGCCTCTCCTGTTGATGGGAGGGATTTTTGTTTTACACTAATGCCTTCCAGCTTTCTCTACCCTCCCTTTTTAAATAATGAAAAGTTTCAGCTTTCTTGCAGGCCACTGAAACTTGGCCAACGTTCCAAACTTAGCGCAAATCAACGTAAGTACTCCGTGTTTCCCAGCCAGCTTTTTCAAATGTGATTTACTCAGAGGCACTGATTTAAACATGTCAGATTCCAGCTCAGTAGCTGCTACCTAACAGTCTTCAAGTCAATAGTGGCATGGAGATTATGTCATTATTGCTGTATGATATGAATAACATTTCCCTTCTTTGTTCCACATATGCAGCACAAAAGTATTTATTAAACAACTATGCTTTGTTTCATGTTTATTGGTACTTCTACCATCTTCAGTTAGTAATGATCCAGTACCATTGTCCAGATTTCTTTTGGTTTTGATATACTTTTAAACTGTTTCTCACTTTCTCCTTATGTGCATTTGCCCGTCATTGGTTTTGGTTTGGGTTTTTTAAGTTGAAACTTCTTCTGTCAGTTTCTTTATCTTCCCATTTATTATAGCTGTTTTAATTTCCCACTAAGTAGATGCTATCTTCTTATTGACTGTTGCATTCTTTCTCAACTGTGAGATATTCTAGAAATAAAAAAGTTCTTAAAAGTTCCCCAGATCCTCTTGACACTTTCTCTGGAAGCTGAACTAGCTCTTAGTTTTTGTAGCCCTGTGAGAGAAGCCAGTGTAAAGTGTAAAATATGCATAGTACATATTTACATATCTAACACAAATTAATATTACATATTCACATACTGTTTGGATATTGTTTTGTTTGTGATGTTTGAATGCAGTCAAGTCAGATCTACCACCTGCTCAGCAATCCCCAACATTTAGTGGTTTTAGAGAAATTGAGGTTGCTAAGCACATTGTTTCATTAGCTGGATAGTAAGGAAAAAGCAAAGATAAATTCAAACTCTTTTTTCCCCTCCGCTTTCTTTATCTATTAGCTCATGTTACCTAATTACAGGTCAGATGTAACAGAAATGAAGCTTTGACAGGCAAGTTACTAGAGCAGTGCATGTTGTTTTATTTTGCCCTGTTGTCATTCAACTCTTGTGAGAATAAACACAAGGGTTGCCATAAGTATTTTACTAAATTAAACAGCAGTTTACAGCTGTTTTCTTTTCATGTCCTCAGGCTTCTGTGACCAGAGGAGGAAGGCTATATATTTGTTTGATTTTGATGGTCTGAATGCAGAAGATTTGATCTAGCTTCCACAGAGCAGAACTGGACATACTTCCATCTCCAAATAGTGCATTTGTTTCATTTTTCATCAGATTATTTCATCATATACAGGTGTAATTCCTATGAAACATCTTCTAGTGATTAGTGAAATTGCAGTTATCCACATATACTCTTCATAATTTATTTTTGTATTTTGGGGGAATGGGAAGTGCTGAATTTCTTTCACCCGAGGAAAATTGTGCATCATTCACCTGTTTGCTTTATAGGTTGGAAAGGACCTTAAGATCATCTAGTTCCGACCCTCCTGCCATGGGCAGAGACACCTCACACTAAACCATGGCACCCAAAATTGGCTTAGGGATACAGAATTTGTAGAAAAAGAAAACTGCCTCTGATCCTGGACTACAATGGAGTTACTAATGTGGCCCACATACAGTANNNTAGCAGGCTAAAAAACTTGAAATTTCTGGTTTGGCAGGGTAGATATGAGCAGCTTTTCCGTACATGCACTCAAGCATTTACAGTGCTTTCTTTACATCCAGTCTTCACTCTGTGCCTTGAATTTGTAGGGGACAGTCTTTTCTGGACTTGACTTCCATAAAAATGATACCTAGGCTTAATTCTTGCCCTGGCTCCAAGGTCCTTCAGATACTGAACACGAAATTCTTCCATACTACACCACCATGCCTCACTTGTCTCTTACAAGGGCAGAGAAAGGTGACCAGCATGTGGAAGACGTATTTGTCAGCTGATGGTCTGAAGCAAGTTGTACACTGAGGAAATTTCCTCCTCGATATAAGCAATCTTGACAATAAAAATTGTCCTAAATCTTGTTTCTCAAGATGTCTGGATTTTATTTAGGAATATACTTTGCTATAAATAGATGATTGATAGATAGATAGATAGATAGATAGATAGATAGATAGATGGAATCAAACGCACCTTCCACTGTCATTGAAGTGGTCCAAAACAACGTACAAGTAATTCAGAATATTTATGAGCTGCTTTTCCTTAAAATAAATTTTTTTCTGGAAAGGAACCCAAATCCATTAAAGAAGATTCCATGTATTTACTCTTGTTATAATATGAAAAAACATGAGCAAACTGAAGGACTTCAAAGTCTCCAGTTTCTGCAGTTGGTATTGGACCATAACTGCATTAAAACAAGTTCGTAAGGTTTACTTGCTAGACAGAACGTTCTGCTGACTCATCATCTGGAGCAAAACCAAATATGAGAACCAAACAATTTACAAGCTTTGGTAGAATTACAGAAATCCTTTCTGGACTTCCAACAGAACTCAAAAACAGTACATTTTTTTTTTTTTGGTGGACTGCTTTTGGACAAAATTCCCATTTTCTTCTATGAGTAAAATTACTGATATTTTCAAAAAAAAAAAAAAAATACCTATCAGTTGCAAGATTCTTGAGATCTCCTAACATACGGTGAATTTTTTAACTTTTGGTCAGGAATCATCTGAACTAGAAAAACTTCAAGTTATTCCCAGTCCTAAGGCAATCTCAAAGCTTTGAAATCGAGCTACTATATTCACTGGCATTGTTAAACTAGATTTGCTTTTAATTTTATACAGTGAATAGTTACTCTTTATAATCAATAAAGCTATAAAGATTTGCATTATAACTGGGTCACTCTAAGGAATGCGCTATTTTTGTTTGAAGGCTGAAAGCTTCAGAGTATGCATGGTGATCACATTGACTCATTGTGCCTGTCTCAGTGCAGTACTGTGATCAGAAGGCACTCATTCTACAGGATGCTGTTCTTCATAGTGATGCAAGATAAATTTAAAATGTATGTGTTTGCATGAGTATGTTGTAGTGATGGGCTGTCCTTTCAATATTCCAAAGCAGGTCAGATCTGTTAAGAAAGATCACAAAATGTTAAAGGATTTCTGAAATACTTGATTTTATTTTTAAAATGGCTCAATAGTAATCATCTTCTTTGTTGTTTTCCACATCACTCCTTGAAAAAGTCCCAAAGGGAAATTTCAGGTTTGTTTTTTTCCAGACATACTTCTGGTTTTCAGTGTAGTGCTGTTGGTTTGCCTTTTTTACCCCTTGGAACAAACTGTTACAACAGGGCAAAGGAAACTCCAGCCTTTCTGATTTTATGAATACGTAGTTATGGGACAGAAAACAGCTAACATTTTCACAGAGTAGAAAAGGCTTTCCTGGTAACCATAAAAGGACAATTGGAACTCAGTGGGGCCAAGTGTTTGCATAAAGTTTGTAGCATCTCAGCTTCATATATTTAAGTATTTAAACACTGCTGAGATTTACAGTAGCATCAAACATAAACGGAAACAAAATTCATTTTTCATTGTTAGTTTAGAGAAAAAATGTGTCTTTCTAAATTTCAGTTGAAAAAATAGTTCATACTGCATGTTTACATAAATAGACCCTTAAAGATTAGGTGGAAAGTCCAAGTTCTAAATGCCCCTTAACTTCCTTTTACCATAAACCAGCGGTTCCTCATCTAAAACAACAGCTAGAAACAGCAAAGAGAGAAGACCAGGGCATGTTGAAGCAGTAATACCTATGGTGCAGTCATGAGCTCCGCTTTTACTGATTGACTCCAAAGCATATTTTTGCACTTATGACATTTTTGAGTCAACTTTCAAAAGGTTATACTGAGTGGGGAATGAACTGATTTCTGAAATGGATGATGAAATGGCACAAGAATGTCCAGCAAACTAAGTATTACCAAGTAATGGCAAGAACGGTCATGCTCTTCACGAAGGAAAAAAACAGATTCCTCTTGAGAAATTGCTATTCCAAGGTTCCCTTCTTTATAACTGCAGGCTTATACTTTCTTAGGAAGGGTACCAAGGTGTTAGGCTCAGCTGCCTCCTTTACAATGTGGCATTAAGAAGTACACCTCACAATGTATTAGTAAGCATTGGTTAGTAGAATCGTAGAATCACAGAATAGTTAGGGTTGGAAAGGACCTTAACAGCATCCAGTTCCAATCCCACTGCCATAAGCAGGGACACCTCACACCAAACCATGCCTCCCAAGGCTCTGCCCAACCTGGCCTTGAACACTGCCAGGCATGGAACATTCACAACTTCCCTGGGCAACCCATTCCAGTGCCTCACCACCCTAACAGTAAAGAATTTCTTCCTGATACCTACCTGAACTTCCCCTGCTTAAGTTTAAACCCATTCCCCCTTGTCCTGTTGCTACACTCCCTAATGAAGAGTCCCTCCCCAGCATCCCTATAGGCCCCTTCAGATACTGGAAGGCTGCTATGAGGTCTCCACGC
>JBCJKH010020629.1:31370-43242 GCA_039877255.1 Loriculus beryllinus | reverse complement strand
TGGCCTGTACAGCAATACGGGGACACACGTTAGGAGGAGCTATCCCCCGTGTCTCCCGGCGCCGCAATAAAGAATACTGCTTGTCAGCTTGAAACTCTGTTGGCGAGTTTGTTCCTGGAGTTTTCTCCAAATCACAAGATACATAATGGTTATTTACTCTTAACACATACCATATTTGCTCAGATAGTCATCTCAAGTTCCTGCATTTCAAAGAGCCAGTTTCACAGCTAGGATGTAACAGACTAATCTCAAGGAAGTCTTATACATCAGGATTTCTGCACTAAATTACAGTCAACTCTCCTGTAAAATAATACACTTTTGACTTCTTGGGTTTTGACAATGCATTAAAAATTAACAGAAAGCTAGTAATTTTCCTAGCTTTCTCCCCCAGTGTTGAGGACATATATTAAATATAAAGAGAGCATACAAGTTACAGCACACAAGCTAAATCCAAGTAAATGGATATAAATTGCTTTCTTTATGCAAATTAAAAAAAAAAGTGGGGGCAAGAAAAAAACATATCTTACACATTTTTGACAGTGATGCTGTCATCATGGAAGATCTTACCGACTGCCTCAGTCACTGGCTCCAGTTCTCATCAATTACATGACAGCTCAACCCAGTTATGATACACCAGTATCACTGAGGTTAGTTAGAATAAAATGAGTCAAGACCAAGGTGCACAGGACCAGCTAGCCAGAATCTGGTAGGAGGTCCTCAGAAAAGCAGAGCTGTCTTCAGAAAGCACATTGATGAGGAGGCAACACAAAAACTGCTGATGAAGGATGACGCAGAGTCAAAAAAAAAAACCTCAGGGAAGGCCACTGAAGGGTTTTAAGAAAGAGTCTGCTACAGACTACTACTGTAAGACAAGAAAAAGAAAATACCAGCTAAATAGCCTGGCTAATTCCCAACAGTAAGACAAAAGAAATCATAAAAGGTAAAGGTGACGGTCAAGGAAAAAAGCTCACAGGACACCAGAAGGTGCAAAACACACTAGCAGAAGAACTGAAGAGTTACAATTAAAACACTGGAAGGCTGTAAAGCAAAAATACTCAGCTATGGCCAAAGGAAGTTACAAGTGCTTGAGATCTTATCTCTGAACGGGAGCTACATAAAGGCCAAGACTTTTCCTGATTGATTCGGTTTTAATATTTGTTTCATAAAACTCTACAAATCCAGCCAATTACAACTTTTTTTTAACTATATCTAGCAGTTACGGCAATTCAACAGCTTTTGACTGAGCTGTAAAAAACAAGAAAGCTTGGTGCACAATAATTTTTTTGCTGGATGCCTCCTATTATCACTAAAAATAATTAATATGCTAAGAAATTAAAAACCTAATGAAACTGAGCACAGAGCAGAAACTAATTAGATTCCAGGGACAGATCACTGCATTGAGATGCTACCAGAAAGTAAATGACAGCTTGAAGTGGCCATTAATGGAGAAAGGACTTGAAACTTCTGTCTTCAAAACATAAATAGTAAGACCAGATCATGAAAGAGCTTAAGTAGAAACAAAGAAGCCTGAAATGTCGTTTTCAGCACTAAAGAAATCTACTAGCCTTGAAAAGCAGTTTGCTAGGGAAGCAACAGAAACCTCACAGCACACAATCTTTTATTTAAGAGCATTGCATGCCAAAATAATTATGCAAAGATTATTTTGCTATGTGACAAAAATCACTGCACTCTTTATCCACTACAGGGGATAAAATATGGCCAGATAGCTATTTAGTTCACTATATATAAAGTCTCACATACAACCACTAACTTCTAAATGGATCAGTCATTTAAGAGATGCAATTCCATAGACAACTGTGTTAAAACCACATCTCTTCCCCAGTGCTGACCCCACCTGCAGGGTCCCATCCTCCCTCTCTTTGCAGTGGTGCTAGTGCTGAACGCACGTCAGGAAAGATCCTGATTAAAAAAAAAAATTAAAAAAATATCCATAGTGTTTTCTGTTTCCTTTGTTTCTTTCACATTCCTGTAAGCTAAAGCAACATACAGGGCTCATCACAACACTGAGGGCAAGCAGGGTACAAAGCAGAAACAGAGCAGGAACTCCCTCCCTCCTCATAGGTTGCAAGTACTGAGATGAGCATGCCTACTACTAGCTGCCCTGTGCTAACAATATTGCTCACATGGCCAGCTGGGGTTAACCCCAAAGAAGAAAGCTACTTTTCAACAGCCACCCACATTAGAATGCCTTAAACCAGTTGTGCAGTTGCAGGTAAAAATACATGTTTTCTTGAAACCATCACCTCTCAAATGCCAAAGTCCAATTGATTTGAAGAGCTCAGAGTGTTAGTATGATGGGTAAGCTCCAGAATGGAAGCTCATTAAAAATTAAAAATTATTTTAAAAATTTAAAAATTAAGAATTACTATTTCCTGAATAGTAATGCAGGAAAAGGTTGCATTGTGCTGTCCATTGCTTCTTCAGTAAATTCAGTGTAGTGAATTTAAATGGTCTAGCTCAATATTATAGGCCATTATTTGAGAGATATTTATTAGCCAAATACAGGTTCAGGTTCACTCTCTCACCTGAAAGGCAGCCAAATTAATCCATGATAATGAACTAAATTTAGACTTTTAAACAAAAATCCTCAATGATCCAGGATTACAAAGCAATTTAATTAAAAATCCATGAATAAACTAATGTGAAAACCCAGCATTATCTTGAGGCTCAGAACAGAAGGTTCCTTAAAACCTTCTACCAAATTAAGTTGTGAAGGAGCAGAGCCAGAATGAACATAAAATAGCTTACTGGTTTTCTACCCTGTGGAAACAGTTTTGTTGATCTGATTTTCATCACTGCAACTAAATACACTCAGCACAGTGTCAGATGTTACATATACATATATACATATATGTATACATATATGCTAAGATATGTATACATATACATATACAAATATAAATTACCATTACAAAGGCACATTCACAACAAATGACATCAGTAATGATAATCCAGTTAAACTATTAAGAAAATCCATTAATATCTGATGAAATATGGCAGCAATAGAATTTCTGGCTCTTTAGGAAAGTCCTAAAATTCATTGTACATCATTTTTCTGTCAACTGTCTAGATTACCTTTGCCAGTTTCTCTAACCGAGTAAGGGGAACTTGCTGAACAACCTACGTAATTTGACTGTTCTAGGTGAAAACTTTCCAGCCTATGTTTAACCTAAATCTCGCCTACTACAATTTACTTCCTCTTAGCATACATTTTAACCACAGATAAAATGGATAAAGTTTAAAAGAAAAATATCAATATGCTTCTGTGAACCATTTCTCAGGCACACACCCCTTCCACTGCTTTTTCCACTCCCCAAAATAAATCAATACTTTTTTTATTTTCATCAGTCATAGGTTCTGAGCCTCTCAATCCACACTGTTACTTTCCTCTGTACTTTCTGGATTGTTTAATACTCAAGATTAGACATGGAAGTGCAATCAAAAAGAAAAAAAAGTAAAAGCCTTCTGTAATTTAAACTGGAACAGTATATCACAGGATAGCACCTACTTCTGCCAGCAGCATAAGGTTGCTTATTCACATTAACTTTTGACTTGGCCTCCTGGATTATTCCCTGCAGCTGTGCTGCCCATACACCTCTACCTGAGCATCTGATTGACTCTTCCCAGAGCACCATTATATACTCAGCAGCTTTTTATCTCCTGCATTGTACTTCTCAAACCTATCAAAATGACTGAATTGAA
Source organism: Loriculus beryllinus (assembly GCA_039877255.1). Lineage (NCBI taxonomy): Eukaryota > Metazoa > Chordata > Aves > Psittaciformes > Psittacidae > Loriculus > Loriculus beryllinus. Next base: position 39,519 of record JBCJKH010020629.1, on the reverse strand, counting down.
AGTTTATTTCATTCTTCTCCAGATGAGTGCTGGCAATCCTTCCTAATTCAATTGCAGATCTGCAAGTCATATCTTTTAAGGAAAGAATGACAGATAATATCACTAAAAGCACCCCCTGCATGTCCTCTAGTTTTCTCCCAACCTTCAAAGGTTCTTCCAGCTTTGCAAAGGGTAACTTACAAGATCAACCAAAACATGACACTTATCAAGTGGATGAACACAGAACTATGTTAAAAATCTCCTAAAAAGTTGATCCTAAGACGGCTTTTAACAATATGTATTTTCCACGCCAAACTATCCTGTAACACAATAAATCCACCTACAACATATTTCTCAAATAAATGTTTTTCTTCACCTGGTTCACTGCTGGGGGGGGGGAGGGTGGGAAGGACAGCACAATAGCTGACATGCATCTCTGTACTTTTACAGTCTATAAAGTATAAATAAATAAAAATTAACCACTTTTTTTTCCATACAGACTGACACATCAGAACTGATTAAGTGTGGAATATAGACAGCATCAGCACTATACATAGCAAGAACTGTTTAATACCACCTACAACCAGATTAATTATGGTCTAGGAAAAAAAAAAAAAAAAGCACTGTTCCAATACAGCATTTTCAAAACACCCCTGGGAAGCTTGACTGCTGCTTCAGATTGCAGATGTTCCAACTTCCTTAGTTTATATGGCAAGCCAAAAAATTAGACAATTTAGACTGCAGAAATTCTGTCCCCAAACAAGATCACTAGCTCACATAGCCTTGCACCTCCATCTCGGAGTTATTTCAGAAAAACCACTGAAGTTTTGTTAATTGAAACTCATGTTTTTAAAGTGTTACATGAGAGAAGAAACCCATGCACGTTTCACCCACTAAAAGCCAGTAATTTTAGCTCAGTCGACACTATTCCAAACATCATCAGGTTTTCTCTGATAAGAAATGAAGGGTACTTTGATCCGGAAGGGGTATGTTTCTTTCTTCCAAGTTCCATACTCTCCAATTAGAAAGCTTTCTGAAAAGCACATTATGAGATATGACAAACTTCTAAATGCTTTTGACTATTTCCTGAGATAAAAATCCCATTTCCTTAAGTGAAGATTCTAAAGATCATAAAGCTTCCTACTATTCATTACAAGATACATTCAGAATGTGTACAAGCAATTCAGAGCCGTCAAAGCTTGGTGAAATTAGACTATTTTAAACGTTTCAGTGCCACTGCTGTTTTTAACTGCAGGCGTTACCATTTGCCGTTAAATACGATGGAATGAGCATGTTCCTGGACAAATTAAGCGACGGGAAAAAAAGCTTTCCGCAGTTCTGAGAACTAACCCCCAGCGAGAGCACCGGATAAACACCTCGGGCTCCGCGGCACGGGGGCAGCCAGCTGCTGCAGGTCACCTCGCCTCTCGTAGCATCCTCCCCGGGGCCGCAGCCGCCTCCTCCCCGCACGGAGGGGGTCCGGCACCCCTCCTGGCAGCGGCCGGCGGGGGCAGGGCCCGTGACTGGCGGCCCCCGAGACACCCGCACGGGCGGCACCGCGGGAGCTGACGCGGAAGCGGCGCCTCCGGATCCCAACAATATCGCTATTCAACAGGATCCTGCACATATCCTGCGGCGGGCTCCGTCCCGGGGAGGGGCCAGCCGGGGCAGTACCGCAGTGCCGCAGCCGGACCCCCTGCGGACCGGACCGGCGCCCTCTGCAGAGCAGGGAGAAGAGGAAAGGAGCGAGAGGTGGCTCAGAGCACCGCAGGGCCCCGGCAGGAAGGCGTCCGTCTGCCCGTTCGTGTCTGCCCATGTCCGCCCCCCCCAGCGGGATGCTCCCCCCACCGCCACCCTGCCGGTAGCTCGCGCGGGAGCCGTTACCTGTCACAACCGCCGCCGTCTCCGCCCCAGAAGAGGTGGCACCTACTCGTCCTGCTCGCCGGCCACCGCAGCCGTCCGCAGCCTCCAGCTCGCACCCCCCGCCGGCGGCAACGGCGGGCAGGAGCAGCCCCAGCAGAAGCAAGCAGGTAGGCACCGGGGTGGCCGCTGGCCGCCCACCGTACGCTCGGACCCCATTCATCAGTACTGCCGCTACAGTGAGGCGAAGCTGAGGAAGGAAGGGGCTGGAGGTCCGACGCTGCCCGCTCCGGCACCACCAACTACCTCACCGCCAGCCCCACGACACCTCCCGCTGCTTCCGGCGGCCGCCGCCGAGCCGCCCGGGCGACACGTCACCGCGCGGTGACGTCACCAGGAGGGGAGGGGCGGGGCTAGCCCAGGGCCGTCGGAGCGGCGCGGGGAGCTGCGGGCGGTGGTGTTGCCGCTGTGAGGGGGTAGGGTGGGATGTGTGCTCTGTGTGATGGTTTGGTTCCTCGGCAGTCCTGAACGGGCCGCCTCTGATCGAGAGCGGTTTGGGAGGGTACAACATCCCATAACAACAAGACACGTTAGCTGTGGGGGTCCTGGGAGTGTTAAATACGCCCTTGTGACAACAGTGTGAGTGATGCGATCACCTGAGGAGAGCCTGATAACGGGGGAGATGTATGAGAGAAGTTTGAGTTCGGCTACAGTCCTGTCGATACAAACACGGAAAATACGGTGGTTTAAATCTGATCCCATACAACTGAAATCAGTAAAACCCTCACAGAGATTAAACCGTGATTTCATTGTGCTTAAGACTTTGGTAAAAATTCCTCCAAAAATGATTTTCCTTAAGATGTTTCTATGGGATAAAATGGGAATGAATGGGAATAAAATCTATTTTGGGTTCTATCGTTTTCCAGTCTTCAGGATATTCAATCGTTCTGTTTAGAGACTTCAATAACAGCCTTTAAACACATTCAGTCTAGTATCTCACATACACAATATATGAGAAAATCATGCAGTATGACTGGTAAAGCAATATAAACATTGTATTTAGTATTAACTGTTGCAGTCACCCAAGAGATACCAGAAGTGTTTTGAAAGGGTATAGAGAAAAGCCTTTGGCTGCTTTGCAGGCCCTGCAGGAGGCAGGAAGATAAACCAGAGTGGCACAAGCTGCTTTTGCGGGGCAGCAGACTCCACAAAGCTAACTGTGAAGTGGTTACAACCACTTGTACAAGGGAATGAAGCAGGAAATCATTTCTCTGGCAACACAGTTAACATGCATCGTCCACCCCACCTGTATTTTTAATGGGAGAGGGAGCAACATGCAACAGACAAAACACTATAAATTAGCCATACAGCATACAAAGACTGGGAAAATGTGTCTAAACGTGATGAATTCTCTTTGAACTGTGAAGTCTGTGAGTAACCTCATAATTTCTGTTGCTGAATACAACAGGCTTTAAAGATCAGTGGTATCTGACCAGATCTTGTACAAAGAGAACAATGCCATGCCTGCATCTTATGAAAAAGCTTGTTCAGCATTGTTTAACTTCAGGGAGGAGAGCTGGAGCAGAGTAAATTCCCCAAACAGAAACAAAGAAAACAGCTGTTAATTGAATTAATTAGTTAATTTTAAAACACAAAGAGAGAGTTATTCATAAAGTGAGCACAAAACCAGCAGATTTTCTGGATGTGTGTGAACTATTTTAACTGACAGCCACTGGAGTCAAAGGCATCCCATAGAGAAATGCTTAATGCCAGAATAGCTGCAAGATGGGAGTGCTAACAGAGAGCACTTGGATGAAAATGCTGTAGGCCTGAAGTAGAAAATGATCCTTGTTAAAAATCCCCTTACAAAGTGGGTTCATTTTCACCTTTTGCTTTCAACTACAAATCCCCAGATTGGGAAGCATGGAAAATTTTTTTTTCAAGCAATGCTTGTGTCCTGGAGTTGGGGGGTGGTCGTTGCTGGTCAGGGCACCTTTCCTAGTAGTGAGAAACATACTGAATGGGGACACTTTGTGATGCACTGCCACTTCACATCATGCAGACTCAGCTGTGTAAGCTCAGAATCAAACCCTGGGCTGCAGACTAACCCACCAATCCACAGAAACCAAAATTACTTGTGGCTTTAATATGAGGAGCCAAATATTATGGAGTGCCCTGCAAGGCCTGATCACAGGATGGTATAAAAATCTATGATCTCTAGAGTTCATCTATTCAGCCCTGAGGAACAGCACTCAAACTCATTGCCGGTTTCATTTTGGACTATTGCCGGTTGACTATTACATTTTGAATAGAATGGTTCAGACTCTTTTCCACCCACCTTGTCCACTTAGTCCCTACTAGACTACAAAGATGCTATGGATAACTAGCAAAAGCCTTTCTAAAATGAATGCGTGCTGCGGCTATCACCTCATCTCATCACAGAAGGCAATCGCTTTGGTAGAACAGCACTGGTTTTTTCTGAATCAACTTCTTGTCCTTCATCATCCCAGAAATGGCTTACAGAAAGGTTTGCTTCACAGTCTTCTCTGAGAGAGTCTGGGTAAGGATGACTATCTTGTAGTTTCCTGCACTTTGATGATGGATGGGACATTTGCTTTTTTCCAGTAACTGGAAATCCCACATGATTGCCACAGCTTTCAAAGGTGCTAGGAAGTAGCAAAGTGACATCAGCCAGCCTCCCATCACCTTTACAATCACCTTCTGCCCAACCCTAAGGACTTGTAAACACCTAATTTGGTAAAGTGGCCTTAATTCAACCTTCCTCTACAACTGGTAGTAATCTCCTCCTCCAAACTGCCACTAGGCACAGAGAGCTCTGTGAGGCCCAAGGGCTGGGCTGACCTTGCTAGTAAAGAACAAGGGAAAGAGGGCTTTGAGTATCTCAACCTTTTCCTTGTCCTTCATCACTACATCACCTACCCCATTCAGTAGCAGCAAACCTGTGGTTCTTAGGGTTAGTATGCTTGTAATTAAAATTATTTAGATTGTTTTCTCTACCTCGAGGTGTAAACAGCTGTAACAGGAACTTTGGGATTGGTGTGGAGCATGAATAAATATCTGGGTCTGGATCACTGCATGCTTTGTGTGCTCTGCACACTTACAAAAGGGCTCTGGCTCATTGTTCATAGACTATTACAATGGCTAATTAGCAGGTCATCAAGACCCCAGCATACCCTTGTGCATTTCCAAGACACCTAGAGGTGGAGAAAAAGAGCAATGAAGAAATCCCCATGATTCACCGAGGTGGGACAGGATGGAGACACTGATCACTGTCCGCTACTCAAGGCTACAGAGATGTAAAAAGATCCAAAACTTGTGCATGGTTGCCAGCCTCAGAAGAACCTGGGATGCAAGAAGAGGACTTCACAGGCGGTGTCACTTTCCCCATGTAATTGCAATGGGTGATGGACATAATATCTGGACACGGGCATTGCAGTGCTGGGTTTGCACCACCTGTCACTGCTGTGGTGCCCCGTGGCTGTGTAGACTTCATTGATGCACACATACTGGTGCTCCTGAGCAGGACAACACCCAGAGAGCATGAGCAAGTGTTAAAGGCTTTAAGTGTTAAAGTGTTAAATTTCAATCTCTGTTTTAAATAAAAGCACCTTCTCCTCAGGAGGTCTGGCACTGACATGCTACATTGTTGATAGAGCATTGCAATAGTATTTCCCACATGAACATACATTTATATCTTTGCAGAGAGCAAACTGGTCTCAAGGCCTAGAGTTCAGCCATTTCTTATTTTCAGTCATGAGTCCTGCACTCAGTATTAATAAACACATACATTCTTGGTCAAATTTTCTGAGTGTACTTTGCTGTATGGATAACCCAAGATGCTTTTTTGAGTCCTGTCTTCCGTCCTTCCATTGATCTTCACAGCAGAAAGCTATTTTTTTAATCTGGTATGTATTTTACTGCTTTGAGTTGTCATTTCTGACAGCAGTTCCATCATTCACCAAGCCTTGTGCACATTGGTATATCTAAACAGATAAATGGAGAAGAAATAATCTTCAGAGTTGTTTAATGCCCACAGTTCTTTCCAATATGTACATTTGGCTAGTCCTAAAAAACTCTGGAAGCAAGTTTAAACAGTAGAATAAAGGATAAAAGAATATTCTTACTGCTATATGATGCTCTTAGAGTCTCCCCAAACTACAAGCTGGGAATGCTTTAGGTAGATGTGAGAACTCAAGAGGAAAAATACGAACCAAGCAAAGAAACAGATAAGAGACTAACCTGGTGAGCAAAACAGAGCCAAAGCACAAGCTGAGAAAATGCTGAAAGGTCACATTACAGAAAGGAAGACATAGAAATAATAAGCAAAAGCTCAGGTAGAAATTGATACAATCAGATTTATTTCTTAAAAAAAAAAAACAATGCAACTACAAACTGGCAGGAAGTTAATGTAAATTCACATAAATGATGACCACCAGATCATTGGCGAATTGTCCAAAAAGCATTTGATTCTGTGAAAAGAAACAATCACTTTGAACAGACTTGAAAGTAAAATTCAAATGTCTTGTCTTGATTTGGGAAATTAATTATATCGGCACCCATATGATAAAAAAAAAGAAGTATTAATTACAGCCTTCTGGTTCTCTGATTTCATGTACTTATACAATCTCAAATGAAGGTAGAATTCTGTATGCTTCATCTTTTCCAGGATGGAAGGATCAGTTTAGGAAACCTTCTCAGTTGTTTTTGAGTTACTGAAGTGTACAGTTTGATGAGGGAAAACAGTTAGCATTTTAAGTGGTCTTTTATTCCCTGCCATTAATGGAGTAAGAAGCTATGGGGCATAGATGTTATCTCAGTCCAGTAATTAAATTGAAACTGAGATAATGGAAGTGAATTAAACATTTTCCTTATCTGATGGGAGTCTTTATGATCTTCTTATCAATGACCAAGAGTCTTGGTATGAATCAGATGAGCCAATTGCCTGGTAATATGCTGAAATGCTACTAAAATGACAAAGTCTCTTTCAATCAGTGAGAAAACTCATTAACTGCAAACCAGAGCTGTAGATCTGCAAAGAGCTTTCTGATTATGTCTTCTAATTTTAGATATTTTATTTTCAATCAGTATTGTCACTGGTGTTGCAAAATTATTTTTTTCTTAATAAAAAGTACAAATATTAAAAAAATGTCTTGAAAAATATGGAATGGTCAGCAAATGTTCATTGCAGCTGACTCTTATTCATGTGGAAGCTTTGCTTATCCCTTTTTCCAGTATGTTGAGCACGTTACAGGAACAAGGTTGCCATTCCAGCTAGATGATGTTGGCTAGGCAGACTGTGGTTGCATTTTGTTTATGTCAAAAATAAACAAAGACTCAATCTGTTTACACAAGATCTGGAGGCACATCCAGAGATACCAAACCTGAAGGAAAACAATGGCAGAATGTATGAATAAAATATTTCAGGCACCAGCATTTTGATTTCTGGAATCTGCAGTAGGAGCCAAACAGCTTGCCAGGACACCATCTTACAAGTGATGGAGGAGCAGGGATCTTGCTATCTGACTAGATAATTTTTGGGGTAGATGTGAGTACTCAAGAGGGAAAACAGATTACAACAGCAGTTAGATTACAACACAGTGATGGGTTGTTACATGTTTTGACGGGTAAAGGATGCTGGAGAGCAACACAAGAACAGTTGTGGAAATTAATTCATTACACATTAAGGTGATTAGAATTATATTTAAAACTGCCAGGGGACAGTCTTGGAGATCATGATGTGACTGAGCCCCCTCTCCTCACCTGATTTACTCAGAGCATTCCTCACTGTCACTTTTTTTACTGAAATTGATTACCGTACTGTAAAAGTCCAGAGCGGCTTTGATTGTGGCAATTTTGCTTCCTCAGTAAAGTAATGATCATTACATTTGTAGTTCAAACTGCCTTTAAATGATCAATGTAACCATTCCTGATGCTTAATGAACAGTAATATTGCACAACCAATCCATACATCACAAATAATTTGCTTGCCATCTTTCTGTTTCCGTTTTCAGGCAATGTGAAAATTCAACACATTTCAACACAGAAGTGATAGCTACAGAGATGACTTTCTGAAAAAGGCTATCTCAGAGAAAAGGGACTACAGATAATTTCATTGTCATATGACAAAATAATCCTTCTCTGAATCTCAGTAAATCTCTAAATGCAGCCTTACCTAGAGCAGAGACAGTCAATGCTTTGTGTCTGCTTATTCCTGAGACAAGGGGGCACAAAAGCACAAAATGTAATCAGTTCTAAGTTTGATGGCTTTGTAATGGAAAATAACTGCGGT
>JBCJKH010020629.1:0-26069 GCA_039877255.1 Loriculus beryllinus | reverse complement strand
TTAAAAAAAAGCAGAAAAGGGAAAATGTTGTGACACTAGACATATTATACAAGAAACTGAGATAATAAGCCTGAACAGATATAAAATTAAATATTATTGCTTTTTACAACATATATTTGTGATGATTTACTGTTTATAATTTGACTTATTAAAAGCATAATCATTCTAAATACAGCTTTGTAGAAATAAAATCATAGAATGTACCTTTCATGGACCACACAACTGTTTAATAAAATGAACTATCAGATACCTACTAAAACATATTCTGTGGCTATAACACAATGTTTTCTCGTTGACTATCAAATTCCAATTTGTATCTTAGCAACATGATACAGACTTTCTTGTTTAAAACAAAGCACAGGAATTGGTCACATGCTTTGTCTCCCACAAATTGTGAGCCTTAACTCCATTGTTAAATATTCCATTTATTTTGGTCATAATCCCAAAAGAAACAATTTGTTCAAACTGTTCAGCCAAACACAATGTCATTTGGCAAAGCAAAATGGTCCTCCATAAAGCCAGTTCTCTAGAGATAATTGTTTGCACATAGCAGTAGTCCAACATCTAGAACAACACTGATTTTGAAATATGGGCACACAGAGGCCCCACTACATCCTCCTTCAGAAACCCTGAAGTTCACCTTCTGTAACCAGCGATGTCTGACAATATACAGAATCAGGTGAACCCCCCTGGGCTTAAAAACTCAAAATCAGGGTTTGCCAGAAAGCAGTATTTCTTCCCCCACGTTAATGTTAAGGCTGATCCCCAATCAGTATTTAGCACAATTAGGCTGCATTACAATTGTTTATGTGTTGCAGTCTGACAAAGTGTGGTGAACCCTAGGCAAATATCCTATTCTAACCAAACATTCATTCTGTCCCCATTAACATCTGCTGACTTCTGCTGCACTGTGTGCCATCAACAGAAGATACAAATATCCCGCCATGCTTCTCAAAAGTGTAATTGGTCTGTATGGCTATCATTTGGTAGGTAGACTATTAACAGCCTAACTAAAGAAATACTAAGATGAGTCATTTTAACACTGTTTTAAATGAGAGCACAGATGTTACACTGCTGGATCAAATGTATCTTCCCTACATTGACAGTTTTGTGAAGACTTTGAAAAAGCTGAGCAAGAGGCATGCAGGAAAATTAATTCTTTCAGTGATTTCTATCAGCAGCACATCTTATTCTGGATTCTGGAGATTTTGGATTATCATGTGGTTATTTACTACAAGAACAGTTCTTGCAGAACTGCTCACAGACATGGAGTCCTTCACAGCAAGTGTAGCCTTGCGCTGCAATCCTGAAGCTTCTAGAATGGGTATTCTTTACCCTCCTGTACTGGGTCCTAGTGCTGTAAAAAAACTCCAAAAGCGTAAAAAAACCCTCCAAAAGCATAAAAAAACCCCAAAACCCAACCTCACCACAGCTGTTCTTCAGCACAACTGTCTGTTGCTCTGTTTTCTCCTGAAAATCAGTGTGGTTAATTTGTCTGTCTGGAGGGGCATTATTCACAGAGGTGGTTTCTCCTGCTGGTGCTGCCCAGGGGGACAGGAAGGCTGGCTAATGCCCTTGCAGCTGGCCATGCCCTTGCCTTGGTCCTGGCCCTCCTGTGTTCCCCTGCCCAGTGAGCGCACATGGGGCAGCTTCCAGGGGTGGAGGAAGCCAGCTGTAGCTGGCTGTACAAAACACAAAGCTCTGTTGATCCCAAATATGCACTTCAGCTAATTGCCTTTCCTGTGTGGGCTTTGGGGATGAAAGCAGCCGCTGCAGCAGCATCTGCCAGCAGCCAGGCATGGACAGGAACAGCCTTTAGGAAAGAAGGGAAAAGGAAGAGCCCAGGAGCTCCCACCACCCCTGCTGCATCCTCCCTGCCCTCCCCCGCTTCCTCAACATGAAATACTGGACACGGTATTTTACTGATCTTTTTCAATGTTAAAAGGCTCTTTCCCTTCCTTGCTGAAGATACGGCCCTATAGTTTTGCAATGCATTTCAGTATCTTTTAAAGAAATACTTATTTTAATAAGCTGCTCACTGTATTGCTCTCCCCTAAACCCATCTTTATGTGGCAATTCTGTTTAATGAAATCCCTTCAGTCTTGTTGGAAGAATTTTATGAAATTCATTAGGAAACAGTAAAAGAGGCACATGCTTGGGCATACTATTTTTTTTTTTTTCCTGGTTTCGTGTAACAAGTAGAAATGTGCCTTAAACTGGTGTCTCCTTCCAGCCTTTTCCCTTTGATGGGATATCAACTGTTCAACAGTCTCCATACTCTCTCCATGTCTCTTAATAAAATTTGCTACTATGATAAAAAAATTCCACTAAAAAGTAGAAACTATTCTTGTAACTCAACTGTTCCATTACTCAGCCATCAAGATTTACATTTCAATGTTTTTTTGGAAGTACTGAATGGAGATAACTTGGGTACATTTTTAGACAAGCCTATTTACTTTTACATTTTTTAAACAGTCTATCTGACACTACAAGGAACCTTTGAGAGACCGCAGCCAGAATTCCAAGGTCAGCAGCAAAAAATTGATCTTTATCTATAAGTGTGGAGACAACTGGTTCTTGTACTGAAATTACTGTTTCTATTGATTTCAGACAGGGAGGAACAGCCCAAGAAAAACAATCTGACTAAATTGAGTCATTAAGAGTTCAGCGCAGCCTTTTAAATTAATGTCATTATCAATTTAGATATAATTCTATTATCAAAATCTGGCCATTACTTAAAACAGTGAAAATGAGAAAGGAGTTTTAGGAATTTGAAAGTCAAATGATAGAGTACAGACATCAAATGGTTTGAAGTGGTTAAATAAATATATCTTAAATTATTGATATTACCTATATATACAAGAGAAGTATCTAGCTATCCTTTTAACATATTTTAATACGTTAAAAAATATTTTACATGAAAGGATGTTATTTAAGCAAGGGACATTAAAAATACAAGTATAAACTAGAATCTGAAACACAGTATTTTGTTGGAACTAAAATGAGAAACTGAGGGGAACATGAGAACAACACCTGTTCAGTAAAAGAAATTTTTAAAAAAAGATTTAAAAAAGGATAGAGAAATCTAACAGTACAGTTGAAGTCTAAGGACAGGATCTGGTTCATTTTTAAAGCAGTTATACTCTTATTCCTGTATACATGTTTCCTGTGAACATCTATCTGCATGTGTATGCATCTTTCTATACCTCAAAAAAATCAACTTAAACATCAGACTCAAGGCAGCAGAGGTCTTCAAGAGATTTCCTGCTAGAGCTGTCCATATGATACCCATCTCAAGAGCTGCATGCAGGCCAGAAAGTAAGAGTCACAGCATCACCCCAGGGTGATGGAGCATCCAGCCTGGGCAGTCAGCATGAGAAGTCTAGCCAAAGACACATGTTGACCCACCCTGGCTGCAGAGCAGCACGAGGTCACCTGCTTAGCCACCAGGAGAAACAAGGGTGGGGAAGAGGGGTTCTCCAGTGAGGAAGGCAGAGGGGACACAAAGGAGATGAGAGACTGTTAGGATGAATAATGAGATGCCAAGTCAGAGGAAAACAGACTGTATTCTGTTAGTCACAGAACTGCTTGTTCACACAAGAACCCAGCAATCTCTCTCTCTGCCTACTTGTAACATACTCAAAACTATTGAAAAGAAAAAAAGAGGGAAAAAAACCTGCTCAAAAATCCCAGTATGGAATGGGTCAGAGTAACATTCAGATTTTACACTACGTACTTGCAAAGAGCAATGGGAATTAAGAGGGTCAGCAGGGCTCCAAGGAATCTCCCTTGCTATTTAGTAAATACTTTTAATTCCCTGAAAGACCCTGGTAACCTTGTAATGACCTTACTCAGCCACACTCCTTGTGACAGCTTTGTAATGTTAAAATTTCTGAAGCACTAGCCAATTTTATGGATTTTAAAATCTGCAAAATGCAGCACTTTTAGAGGTAGATGTGCCTCATGTGTTGTTCTGAAGAGGAAACAAGGTCTTGTGGTTAATACACAAACATCAGCTTATATTTCAGAGCATCCTGAAGTATAAACTGGAATTCAGGAGAGGAGAGACTGCTCACTTCTGTCAGGAATTTACTCTGTAATCTTTAGCAAATCACTTAAATCTTTCTATGCTTCCCTTTCCCATATATAAAACAGGGTAATACTTGCTGTAAAGACAAAAGCTGTCACTTGTGTCCTCTTTTTTAAAACTAAATGTCATAGAAAAGACCCTAGTTAAACAATTAACACCATTTATTACAAATATTTAAGAAAAGATCAGTTCCCTTTCTTATTTAGAACAAAATTCCTCCAAATATTCACTATGTCATATCTGTTAAGCAGTTTGGTTCTTTATATAAGAAGTAATCATACTGAGCCCACAACTTTACCTTTTAAAAAATTAGCCTTGTAAATTTACTAGCAATCTATTGATGTCCAGTAAGTTTCTTACTACATTATCATGACAGAGACAAGAAGAATCAGACATCAAGCTCATAACCCTATCTGAGACTACAGCTTAGATCAGTTGGCAGACAACTTCTGAGGAAACTATGAAGGATTCATATTTCAATGTCATACATTCAGTATGTATGACAAATGATGACAACTACATGTATGTAAATTAGGTGAAGATAAAAGTCCTATGGCTGTGGCTTTATGACCCATTATGTTCTTTGATTTTGATCCTTTTTCAGGTATTAAAATATGCTTTACCAAATCAGATTCCAACTTTTTTATTAAACAAATCAGTGGAAAGAGCTGGAAGACCTCACAAAATGGTATGATCACAAGAGGCAACAAGCCAGCCTGACCGTGTAGTGACAATCCGTCATGCATCAATGAGTTTGGATTCTGAAGACTGAGCTGTTGAATCAGAGAGACTGGAAAACCAGCCAAGACCTAGCACTGCTCTTCCAAAGAGGGTGTGGGGCATGGTGAAAGGACTTTTGGCACTGTTTTCAAGGGGAATATTTTGGCTTATGCAAGGACTGGCTCCAACAAGCTCTGAAGGAAGCTATGCTCAGGCCTTCTCTGCAGGGGAACATATTTTATGACACGGGACCTTTGATGGGATGCTGGGTAGGACTTTTTAGAAGACGCCTGAGATAGCTGTATACCTAACTGAAGATGAATGGGGAGTGTGACTACATCTCTGTATATGAAAAGAATAGCGGAAGTAGCTAACATGAGAAAGAACACAGAGAAAATTTCTGAGAAGATTATAAATCAGAGATAACAGAACTGGTGCATGAGCCTATCTTTTTCTTAGAAAATGATAAAAAATTCTTACAAGTTAAAAGTATCTTAATTTTCTCAATTGACAGTATTTGAGCTGATATCCTCTGAGAGCTTGAAAAAGTAATTTCATATTAAAAGAGGGCTTTTAGAACTCCACCATTAACATCACAGAACTCAGATCACAAATTACATTTACTTTATTTAATATTACATGCATTTTAGACACTGATTCATATTGTTTAGTTGCACAGGTAGTCATTCTCAATGTACAGGAATAACCATTGCTGCTATGGTGAAATTCAGTAGCATGCACTACCCACAATCATGTGCAAAATTACTGTTTTCAGTTAGAAAAATTTAAGGTCATGATTTCTAAATTAATATTGTACATACAGCTTAATTTTGGTTTTATGCAGATATTGCATAGTTCATGATGAATTCTCAAGAAAGGCAGAAATTGTGGTACCAGTATGACTGAAGCAGATCAAGTGACTGTAGCAAACAAGAAGATCTGAAGAAGAGGCATAACTTTCAGGGTTGAAAGGTCAGCAAGTACAGCCTAGGATAAAAACCAAAAAGGCTGGTTAAACTTGACATTTGAATCAAATTTCTTTAAAGCTAGTCAAGAAGTCAGAAAAAGATTAAAATACTGACTACAATACTACTAACAATTAGACTCAGACCTGGCTAGGAACAAATTATGCTGTTTTATGTTAGGGTCCTATTGCATTACTTTTCATTCTAACATTTCAAAGAAAAATATACTTATGTATATTAACCAAGTAACTTTATTTTAGCCTTTAGCCTTACTTCAAATATATGTGGCATCATGGGTGAATAAGAGGTCTAACATTTCAACTTGCTTCTAAAAATAATTGGGAATTAAGAATCCTTATCCTGTGGCTTGGCTAGTACTTGTGAAGTAAGTCCAATGTAATGACTCAAATAGTCAATTTCTTCTCATGAAAGTAAGTTTGGAAAAAAAAAAATCATCACAAGATCTCAAAGTTTGAAAAAAAAACCCCCAAACTACAACACCAGATTTTTGGGAAAAAAAAAAAGGTATTTTGACAAATTACCAGACATAAACAATAATAATCTTCATCTTACTGACTTAATTTTCTTCATTTCCCATGACAGTACTCACAGGGAAATTTCAGGTTCAATATTGACATAAGTAATCTTGTTAAATCTTGGTAATACAAAAAAGCGCAGAAGGAACTACATTAAAACATACTGAGAAAAGAGGTACAAGCCTCTATAATATTTTAAAAGCAACATAATCCACAAACACAGATCATGTACAAAATTAGAAAAAAATCCTAATTGTACAAAATTATTTGATAACACTGCATTTTTGTAGCAAATATACTCTTTGATTCCCCCTTACTCCAGGACAGCAGTGTTGTGTACTGCGTATTCACAATTTCCTTAGTTTATTATCTAAGGTAAGAATTTAGGCAGAAAGATTTGCACTATGTACCACGTGCCATATGAAGCTTAGGTTACTCTTGTTGGCAAAGCATCAGAAACTATTTAAATCTCCTCCAAATGAAACTTATCTTACTTCAGCTGCAGCCAGTGATGTCACCTCCATCAGGTTGACTGCTCGGAAAGCAAACACAGCAGCTGCCAGGACTGAAAGAAAATGCCCAATATTTAAGTTGGTGACCAGGTTAGGATTAATACTGTAGCTAAAATACCAATTCTTACTCCCTTAGAATAATTATTTTGATTCTGCGGAATAATATACAATGGATGACTGTGGCTGAGTTTCATTGGCCACTCTTCAAACCAGACAGGAAAAACACAACATTCTTTTAGAAAAGTCTGAGTGAAAAAGCTGACGTTTAAGATGAATAGCTTTAAATTAAAAAGGACAAGGTGGGTTACAATTAGTTAATTTCTAAACAAATAATTTTAATGCATTTAAATAGCAATATTTAATTTGTATTATGTAACACAAAAAAGCTCATTTATTTTGTACTATCTTGTATAATTATATCTTTCTACATAGCTGTCTTATACATGCAAACAGGACCAAACCATTTTCTTTTCTATTTACCCACTTTGTATTTAAAAACTGATCCAACTGAAGATACATGTCTTGTTTAGAACCCCATCTTAAACCTTGCCTAAATCCTGAGGCAATATTTCCTTTATTAAAAAAAATACAAAAACTTCAAAGTCTCTTAAAAGATGGGACTTTCAAAAGAAGAAATCCAAAAAAAACAGGGGAACTCTCAATTGCTGTAAGTACTGAAGCAGTACTTGCCAGAGATGAGGAACATAAATCGTGTTATTTTGTGAAAGGTGATGAACACATTTATTGTTATCACTGAAGCTGGGAGAACATCTTGTGTTCTGTTCAGAGAGCACTTAGTGGTAAAATACCTCCCATATTTTGCTAGAGACGGAGTACTTACGCAATTCTAGTTTTCTAAAAGTTATACTCTGACATGTATGCAATTTGCTTTCAGCATTCAAAGAGCAACTATTTTCTTCTTGTCATAAAATACACTGAAGCTAGCATGTATTTGCCTTACATCCACCTGGACTCAACATGTTTTGCAAAAATAATTCTATATTACCAGCAAGAATTTCTAAGGAGTTGTATCCCAGGATCCTGTCCCACAGAAGTAAGAGCTGATCTGTAGCTAAATAACCAGAAAATGCTCGTACCATCCATTTAAATGAAATTCGTAGCCTGCAAAAAAGTGATAAACAACAGATATTTTATTTCTGTTTCCCATAACGATCAGGCAGATCCTCTAGAAACTGAAAATATTTATTATTCTTCTGCATTTCTCTTCCAGGAAGAACAGCCATTTTCCCTTGCTGCTTTACTTATGAATATTATCCTTTGCAACAGCCATCAGAAAACTATTTAGCATCTTATTTGATGAAGTACTGATATTATAAAAATATTCTGACCGAATAATCACATTAGAGGTATCCTCACCTATTTTCACCCCAAATGTTTCATCCTTTCTGCTATTATGCTATTATGATAGGTAACAATTGTAACAGCAAGATTTTCAGGTTCTATTGCACTAGGTGCCAAGAGTACACTACAGAATGACAGCATCTTGTTCTCTCTCCCCTTCCAGTAGCTTCTGCTGTAATTAATATATCTCTGTGTCTTCTGTATATATCCTATGTACGGAAATAAGTCACTTAGCTCCACCTGATCTGACATGAATAACTGCAACTTAGCTGAATAATGCAGCATTTCTCACAGAACAGTTCTCTCTTTTTCACAGAACATACAGAAGAAATGGACAACTCACACATTAGAAAAAGGACTCCAAATGACTTTTAAGGAAAAATGGCACATCAGTGTTTGCACTTTCAAGTAGTTTCCCATATATTTAAAATCAAATTACTACAGAACAGCATTTTCAGAGCAATGAATCTGCAACATCTGTAGCAAGTCAGAAGGAAGTACTTACGGCTGAGCCCCAATTTCTCGAAGGTGATAAAAGAGCTGGGGTAGATGGGTTTGTAGAAGAGTTTCAAACAGCAAACACAACGATACAATGCCCTAACGAAACAAGATCATATCCTGAATACTAACACTCATCCTGTCAAATCTGACAAAACAGTATCAGCATGTAAGTATACATGAATTGCTAACTGAAGCAATAAAACACTATTAATGATATAATACACAGCTTAGGTAGACAGGGCACAAGCAGCTCTAATGCCTTCAGTCACTAAAGGCTTGCTCCTACAATTATGTATTAGGAACATAATATGTTGTGATAGTCCCTTTCAACTCTAAGTTACTTATGGTATTTGTATGTCAAGGTCTAAGTACTTAACGGGTTATTATAATATGACCTACTTGAAGTATTTCCACCTTGATGAAATAAACCACAGTTGCACTAAAACCAGAGGATGAGAGAAAGAGTATCTGACAATCTAAAACAAAACCAGCAATAGGGATAACTAGAAAAGAGTTAAATGCAAACACATTTTAAACTTTCTGTTACTAGTCGCCATGAAAATGAATAGATTCCTGTTTGATCCATTTCTCTGCAATGACTGGGAATGCACAGCCTTGAAATGATATATCAAGGAAAAGATTAACCAGGAAATTAATTTCTTTTAACCAGGAAACATTTTCAAAGCGTAATATAACTATTCAGCAATTTGCGAGGGAGAAAAAAAATTGCTATATTTTGTTGTTCAAAAATAGAAGATAAACTAACTTCTACATTTGACTTACATTCAAGAGAGCTGGTCTTGGTCATAAACATAACCAAATTATTTAAAGTCATCTAGTAGTGCTAAAAAAGCACTTGCTGTCACACTAAGGTACTTGAGATAAAGAAACAGACATTAACATGACTGAATCACTGAAGCAGTATCTGACTAAATTTTAATCCCTCTACCCTGGAAAATACTTAAGTGTGCACTTACATGTCATTGATTAAAATGAAAGTGACTCATGTGACTTCTGGAACCTGAGAAACCCATTACATAAAGACAGGACTTACAAAAAAAAACCCAAGCCCCTAGAAAACTGAGAACTGTACTATTTTAAATTACATAATATTCTATAGCAAAGACTAATATTGATGTAGAAAACCAAAATATCAAACCTGGATTTACCTAATAATTTTTCCAAGCTTGCCTGAAATACGTTATTATATATAAAAGGATATATTTCAATCACATAGAAAATCATGTCACTGTACATTATTGTTCCATAGCAAACAGAATATCAAGTGAGTGGGTTTTAATTCCTAATGAACTTACAGAGGGATGAGAAGAGATGGAATGGAGTCTGAAGAAAAAACGCACATACATCTCACGGAATATCTGATACAATTTGGAAGGTTCATGGTACAGAAAACAAAGTGGAGCAACTGAAAGGATAAAAGAATTATAATTGACTCAACACTGTAAACTGCTAAAAGAGTTCAATGATTAAGTGCATGAGGTATGAGAAACAACCAAGTAATTTATAGTAGTACAATTTACAAACACAATACAAAACCAATTATTTAGAAAGAAGTCTTTTATATCTATCATTTGATGTAAACAGTTAAGAAAAGAAGTACAATACATTCTAGGTAATGGTTCTATATATTTCAAAAATCTAAACTAAGTAGAACCCGCTTACTACAGTGTTTGCTTCCAAAGCAATAAGGAATATGCCTTAAGGAAACTTCCCTTGGCTGTAGGGCAAGGGTATGTTGAGCACTGAAAGTTCTTGATTCAACCATCTGTAACTTCCAGTGTGCCCTTTGGCTAGTGACCATCTCCAAATTGGTTCCCCATTTGTAAGACTGGAATAAGTTTACTGCTTGCAAATGGATGTTGTGAAAAACAAAATACAAAATATAGCTTTTGGTTGCTACAATAACCACATAACTACGACAAACTTATACAGAGACCTGTTTATTTCTTGTAAGATCTGAAAACCATGGACATTTGGTAGTTTACAGTGTAGAAGTATTTTAGTTTATTTGATTCAAGATAAGAGTTGGCTACACTTGTAAAGCAGCAATTCTCAAGCAGCAGTTCTCAAACTTGTTTTTCAATCAGTCCTTTTCTTGTTTTTGTAAAAGTCTCTCATATAGATAAATCTGTTGTATGCATATGCTGCACTAACATAATCAGTTCCTTCTGATTGCTACTCCATTCAATGTACGTTTCACAGAGTGTTTCTATATACATTTCTGTAAACAGTCTTTTTATCTGTCCACTCATCATATCTCCTGTTCATTTTAGAGGTGCATTTGCTATGGATGACAGCTTACATTTTAATAAGCTCACAGTCTCTGTCTCTACATTCACCTTTCCTTCTAGTTTTATTTACACAAAGCTAGGGATGTGGATACATTTGTCTGCATACATACGTATATATATGCACATAGATATATGTACTTTTACATATATCTATACACAAACACACATACAGAGGTATATGCATTTGTGAATTCATTTTCATATATATATCTCAGAAAAGGTGGCTTAACAGAAAATAGTGGTGTGTATGAGAGGTGAGGTGCTAAGGTAAGGTGAGATGCTCACAGAAATGTGTATTTACATAGAGGTAAGAAAAGCAGAGGGTGTTACTAGATTCACGACAGAGGTAGAAGATTTGGCAGCATGCATAGGTACATAAAGACCAGGAGGATAACAGAATAGTGTCTGACAGCTGATACTCTATGAGCTATGCATGCAAACATGCGAAAGGGTACAGGATTTACATAAAGACCCAGATACTTCCTCGTAGCATGGAGTACACAGGATGCTCTGCTTGTTCCCAGCTACCGCACCCACAGCCTGAAGTGACACTACTGTATTTCTGCTGCCTTGTTTTCCAGCCTCCCTCCTACTCATAAACAGCATATTCTGAGCCCTTGCAAAAAGAGAGGACAGGACAAGGGAAGCAGCTCCCACTCAGTTTGAGAGACACTGTTCTCAAGGGCAAAGCCAAATCCAAACATTTTGAAAAGCAGTTTCACACAGAAAGAGCAAAAGCCCCCTAGTGAGTACCTAAGGAAGAGTTTGTAACTAAGCTGTTCACTACCTCATAGACTTAAGATTCCCTACTCGGGTTCAAATTTGTATTTCATATTTAATTGCCTGGTTTTAATGATGATGTGATCATTAAACGTTATTAATAGCAAAATGTAGCATTTTAAGTATAACCTTAAAATCTGGTTGGTCTGTGTTCCCACAAACACCCTTCATTAATTTAAGGAAAATGCTGAAAAGTTGTAACAGTCTGAATCTGTCGGACTATCTCTGTCTTGTCACCTCTGAGACCTGAGGAGATTTTTCTGCTCTTTTCCTAGAAATGTTGTTGACACTTGAGTTGTGCAGTAAAGTAGCAACCGTTCTATTATTTAATCCTCCTTTAACACCTGTTGTAGGCAAATAGATACAGTAATAGGTCTTTCACATAGTTCAATTTTTTAAGGACTCTTTTCACAGGTAAGGTGCTCTACCCGAAGTGAAACACAAGAAAACAGCATTCTGTCAACAAACTGTATCCCTCTATTCACATACATTAAGATGTACAACTCAGCTATTATCTCTCAAAGAAGGAACTCCCACAAGGTAGCGAGCTGTAATGTAAGTAAATAGAAACAGCCTGGAATTTTTAAATTATATAGAACAGTCTTCATACACAAACAGATACGTGCAAATGGAAAAGTTGCAGAAAAATACATGTTTAAACTGCAACATGATATAATGGTTTTAAGAGTTTATGAGAGTCACACTTACCATACATAGAAAAGCCATGAAAAGGAATTACACCTAAAAAACAAAAATAATTCTTTTTTGTCCTTTCATATTTCTATTATCCATGTAAAAAAAAAAAAATATGCATTTTTCCCCCTAAGTTTATAGATTGTATTCTACCTACCATAGGAATAAAATATTTCCTTGTAATGGCACCTGCAGCCTTAGACCTAAATCTTGTAAATATTTACGTACAGGAATTGTATCACCTCCTTCAGTACAACCAACTACATGCTTAAACACATGCTACAGTTCCTAGAAAGCCAGGTAAAGCTCTGTTTCCATGAAGTCACCACATACAAGCTTTGCTGAAATTAGAACGTAATTTCAGGTAAACGACAACCTGTAAATGTCATGTACTGACAAGGAGGGAGCAGGAAAAAAGGAGGCCAAGACCTCTAGGGATTCATGTAGTACAAGAGCACTTGGCAGTTGTATGATGACAGTTCTCCTTTCCAGCTGATCTTGGCTCCCATTCACTAATTTTCATATAGGACCAGTAAAAGGGAGCTGCTTTGGCAAAAGGTCATAAGGACAATGCTTCGTGACTACAAAGCTGCAGAGAACCTCAGAGGCAAAAATGAAAGAAGGGAGAACAAAAGTATGCATTACAACTGGCACGACTGACACGAAGAAGACATAAAAGACAAGGCCAGAGACACAGATGAAAGACTGGTGACATACTGTCTTGAAAGCAAGAGCAAAGAGCTTGAATTTAAAATGCAAATGCAGTGCAAAACCAGGAAAAGGACTCAGGACGCACAGATTGAAATGGTCAAAATAAGAGCTGAAAAAATTATTTTAATAACTGAAATAACAGCAAAAGCAGTAACATTAAGACTATATAGATAAGTTATATCTTAACTTTTAAAATGAATACAAATTTTGAAAGAAAAATACTTTAACATCTGAGTACTGAAAAGCTGGGGGTCAGAGAGTTTCAGCAGGTGTCATTCAGATCCTCCAAGTAGTGATACAAGACTGGAATACAAGCTGCTGTACCAGAAGTTGTTTCCCTGCTCCTTCCCACATACATAGACAAACTCTGTATGTGAATACTAACACCAACCGGAATGTGGTTTTTTTTGAGTAGCTTCAGTACATTTTACTGCTTTAAATTAATCAATTTCAGAGAATAACAGCAAAACATAATTTGTAATAGAAGTTAGTATGTATTTAAGGAAAAAAGGCACAAACCTGTATCTTTTCAATGTACCACTAGAGGAGGCAATAGCATAATTCTTACCATTTGGAGGATAGAAAACGGCATATTCTTCCATTCCAAGTTTTCCTGTGAATCATCAAACCACAATAAAATATGATTAAACTGTTAAGAGATATAACATTTTAAAATAAAAATGTAGATTATTAGTTATAATTATAAAAATCACAGTTATACTGTTGATCATTTTATAGCCTTTAGAACAAGCAAGAAATGCAATAGGACAGGTTTAGTTTTAGATATAAACCTAAAATGCAGCACCAGTAAGGGAGGATGACAAACAGCAAAACAGAGGAGGAAGATTTCAGCCATACTATCCCACAGCAATTTTATCTGGCTGTATCTCAGAAGCTCTGAAGGTGTTTGCTGCAAACCTTGAAGCCAGTGAAGCTCTATGAGGGTATAAGGTTAAGGGGTAAATTCGACATGTTATGGCAGACTGACCTAGGTACAGAAAAGGTGTTTAAAAAGATCTAAGACCAGATAAAAAACTATTCAAGGCTTCATTAAGCCTGCAGCAGAGAGGAAAGATGGGTGGTATAATTGTGATACAACAAAAAAATACTTAAGTAACCTGTTGAATACAAAAGATTAAGTCTAGACAATCACAATAGTACAGACTTTGTATCTTCCTTTCAAAATGAACATGTATTAATTAACCATATTTTAACTACAGAAACTAATAATTTAAAATCCACTATTAAAAAATAAACCATTTATTCAGAAATATAAAAGTGGTTTTAAGCATAATTACAACTAATTAAAAACTAATTATTTTAGTTTTAAAATTAGAAAGTTCAACTAGAAAATGTAATTATATGAAAATATATAAAATATTCAGAGATTTTTTTAGATCTCTGTAATTTGTTCACTGTATGCAGAAGAATTTAGTACAGGAAACTTTTGTCACGTTCAATGGAATCTGGATGCAACATATTTTCCCTAAGCATTAACTGATTAAATTAAACTCAAATTTACCCAGAGAAGCTTTGCCTACTACCCCATGAAAATAAAATCCAGTATTTTCTAATTACAGAAATCACTTGTTTCATTAAAATAAAAAATATTTTTCACTTTTCCTTTCAGAAGTTTCCTTGCTGTACAGCCAGGAGCTGTAATCTGGAAGGAGAGTATTTTTAGCATAAATCGCATCTCTTGGAAAACTAGCCAAAAATAGGACCAAGAAGCCTTTTGGATTTACACTACAGAGGTTCAGCAGAGATTTATATTTCAGCAACTTCATTCCACAGATTTTTCTAGGACTAAGTAGGATGTTTGCCATAACTGCATTTCTGGGCTGCCATGGCTGCCAGAGCAGAGAGCCCAGGAAGACATAGGATCCCATTGCTCTTCTGCTCTCAGGTGAGCCTTTTGCTTGTTTAAGAAATAGGTAAAGAAAAAGCCCCTAATTCAGTTAAAGAGATAGGAAAAAACACAATGAAGTAGGAAAAAAAAAAAAATAGAAAACAAGCATTGCCTCTAGTGACATATGAAGCAGCAAGAGGAAAACTGCCAGCACATGTCCTGCTCAAAAAAAGTACTTGGTATGGGGATCCCATTTGGCTAAAGAAACTGGCAGAATGCAGAAGGTAAAGGCACAGGGTGGGGGGGGAAGGTGACTGGATGGCTGACTAATTCAAGAGGAAAGATAAAATTAGGAATCTCTCAGTAAAGCCAAGGCAGGTGAGGATCTAAGAAGCAAGAAAAGAGTCCAGATGCAGCATGAAAAGTTAGCAGAGAAGGCAAGTAACCTTTCACCAGAGCCTACAATTCTCCAGCAACATGTTTTGCTTCTGTCTACAAGTATCTACAAAACATATTGCTTTGGGAAGGTCACATCCTACCATCACTTCCAGTTCTAGACTTCTTGACGTTGCAGAGGACAACTTTGTATATTTAAATTTCTGGCTCTGATGAAGGTAGATGTTTACCATTATTGTCAGAGTTGTGTGTTAAATTTATTTTTGGTAAAACATCGGAGAATTATACACATAAAACTACAATAAAAGAACATTGCAATTTGGTCTTCATAATCAGCTTCTAAACAGAATCAGCGCTGATGGCAACTGGACACATTAAGTATTTACAAATGCTCTTTTAAATGTAGTCTACTACATCTCTACAATCTTTTTTTTAAAACAACTCAACTCCTTTTACCTCGTATGTATGATTTGGGTGGGGTGGCACTACTGTAAGCAAAGTGCTCCAATACAGACGTATCTCGGGAAAAACAAAGTAATACCTGTTAGAAAAGACAGCATATAAGAATCAGCTGACCTACTGGATCAACACAGCAATGTCAAACACATTTAAAGACCTGTCTGAATTAGCACCTACTGGATGCTATTGAAGAGAACTAAAAAGGCTGGAAGCTCTTGACCAAGGTAGTTTACTTTCCTGTTCAAATTTCCAGGCTTGCTTTGAATTTGCCAGGATTTTAGCTTCACATCCATTTGTTGTCAGTAAAATATCCACATTCTCCAATCCTTTTCTTTGCCTGTCAGCACTGGTTTACCCCCTTCTGTCACATCATTAGTGACTGTGCATGCACCTGGCTGCTTTGATGACTATTAGCTTATTTTTCTATTCAGTTACTATGACCTGAGGAAGTCCTAGTAAGTGAATAAGCAAATGAAATATTTCCATTTTAGCATGTGTGCAGGTCTGGAAGACTGATCCTTAAATTTGCTTTTGTTCCCAGGAGCTTTACAGAATGCTTGCATGATATCAATGTTCTTTCAAAAAGCATAGGGTATAATTTTCACCTCATATCCAAAGTTCTGAAATGCACATTGTATTTTCTAAAATATATTTCCATTTTTTATTGTTTACATAAACAAAAAAGCACAGCACTCACAGCAATAGAGTATAAAATTAAACAGTGAAAGCATTCATAGGAAAAATAAATAGTCTTGCCCTATATGCAGTTGTAAAAGTGTAATAATTAGTATTGTACTTTAAAATGTTCGCGTTCTCATGCACCATTAAGAATGTACACAAGAGGGCAGAAGTAAGACAGACTTCAACTTGCTGCTGACTTTTTTGCCTAAATTAAACCTTCTCTGCTCTTGCAGATTTTAACTGCTTGCTTGCCTTAACTGTAGTCTTTTAACTGTAGCCAAGGTGAAAAGGTAGAAACATTTTAAATGGTGTTTCACTACATAATTTATTGTGAAGAAAAATGAATGGCTTCTTCTTTCAACTAATTATTGCAAGCATTTACCAGGTAACAGCACTTGTCAAAAGGAAACATGCAAAACCGGAACACTGACATCTAACATCCTTGCCTTTATCAGTTTTTTATGGTAGCAGGTCATATTTTGAGACTTTTTCTTCTTTTGAATCTCAAAACTATTTCTCAGATGCAAATGTCTTTTAAAAAATAAATAGCTTCTTTATCTCAAACAGTTTAAGCTAAATATTATTTTTGCGCAATATACAGTCATTTTTGTAGCTGCCAAAATACAGCTGACAATAACAATACACAGGCAAATGTAATTCTTTGTATATGTTAACTGAGGTGAAAGAAAAGGAACTAATCTAAGAGGGGCATTAATTATCTACTCTCATAGGGGAAAGAATGCAACTTTCATATGAGGCCCCCTTTTTTAGGAATACAGTGTCCAGTACCTCTATCTGGAAGTCTTTAAGACTGCATCTTCGTAAGAGATAGACTCTAGCTCAAACATAAGCTACAACTATACCTAAAACCTGGGTGTTCCTTGCATGTACTCATGCAGGATGTAAGACCTAAGTATTCAAATTGAAACTCTGGCATGAAAAAATGAATTTAAACATGTATTAATCCACATACTATGTTTCTAATTCACAAAATGATAATGCTGAAGAAAGAAATGACACAAACCCCTTTTAAGTACAGAAATGTTTGACAAACTATTGGACATTTATAATCAAAATTGAAAAGAAAACTACTGACCTCAAAGGACTGAGAAAAAAAAAACAAACAAACCCAAAGCTTTTATCAAAAATAAATTACTATATTCAAAGTAACTGTATTCTATTTCAATGCTTACAAAGAAGCAATAAAAACATGTAAACTTTGGGATAAAGAAAGCAGAGCTATTAAAGGAAATAAATGACAATTTCACAGTGTTCTTCACAAAAAGAATTGCATGCTACAAAAGAGGTACTAATAA
Organism: Loriculus beryllinus; assembly: GCA_039877255.1. Lineage (NCBI taxonomy): Eukaryota > Metazoa > Chordata > Aves > Psittaciformes > Psittacidae > Loriculus > Loriculus beryllinus. The sequence continues at coordinate 8,186 of JBCJKH010020629.1, read as the reverse complement.
TCCAAACAAATATCCTCATTGCTATTTTACCCCGAAGTTTTCCCGTTTTGATGGCTGCTTTATCTGGTAAGTAATAGACAGACAAATGCCACATTTTTCTCAGTGACTTGGAAAATTTAGAGGCAGGAGGCAGTTATGAGAAAAAAAACCAGAAAACAATCAAAACACAAACGCAGTGGAAGCATAGAAATAATGCATCTGGTTTAAACTAACATTTTCATTGCCTATTTTATTTAGGCAATATTGAATCCCAGTTATCATATGAAATCAATAAATAATATTCCATATCAGAGTGACTCATACTGCAGAATTTTTCCAGGGGCCATAGAACAAAATCATTTGGCATCAATGCACTTGCAAAACAGGTTGAAAGAGAAAATTATTGAGGAAAATTGATAACTTGCTTCTAGAAAATAGTCTGAAGAATACCACAAAGTACCAAACAAACCTAGAGCAACTAATAGTCAGAAGTTTGAGATATTTTTTGCCTCAAAGACTTGCAGTGAAACCAGCTAATTTTTCAAATATTTTTGATAACTCTCCTTCAAATTACTAAGGATTATTTAGTTCTTTTTATGTTTTTCATTCTGTAATCATTCTTCTAGTTAATAGAGATATATAAAAAAATAAATATTCAACTGTGCTGTATATTAAGAATGATGAACAAAATCTATTCCTGATGGTCTTAAATCAAAAGATTATACTGTATACTAGTTCATACTCCTTCATAGATTATAATACTGTGTCTACTGGAACTTTCAGTTAATGACTAATTAATACGCCTTAGTTGTCTATATAATGAACAAAGCAGAAATAAGAATGAGATTTTCAACATTCCATGTTGAAGAGATGTTATAATAATGAAGATCATGTTTGTCCCTTAAATCAAGAAATACTTCTACATGTAAGTATTTTAGTGAATAAACATCAATGTTTGAGTTGTCATTATGTAGTCACTTCTCAAATTTTAATTCAGATACGAATTCAGATACAGATCTTAATACTACAATTAGTTTTAAGTAAAAAGCCTACACTTTAATGAGGTTATAATTTTAAGTATTAATGTTGAAATGCTTATTACACAAAAATATTATCCATAGACATATAGTAATGCATGTTTTTATATCTCTATGGACTAAACGGCATTAAGGACAGTTTGTTGCTTAGTTAAATTACTAGCAGTTTTACTTATTGCCATCAAAGAAAAAATCATTTAGTTTCATATAGCTCAAAAATAAAAAATTAAGCAAGTCTAACCTAACTGATGTGACTAATGAAATTGAAAGCACTGTGGAAATGGTAAGTTTGCTGCATGACATTTATGTTGACACTGCAATCAACTATATATTAGGACATTCAGAAATGTAATCTCCGTCTATTTAAGGGCATTTGACAGGCAGTTATGAAGATAATTCTTTATAAATTAGCAGGGTTCCCCATTGCTAGAAGCAGCTCTGGAATGAGATCAATCCTGAAAGTAACAATACATATTGCTACCTTATTCAGAATCAATGTCTTCAATTTCAAAATATGTCAACACAGTATCTTTTATGCTTACTGCACTAGGTCACTGTATTTTTATAACTGGCACCCTGAATATACTTCTCAAGGCTTAATATCTCTGTAAGCCACAGCTGTTCATAATTTTATTACTGCAAAGCTAGAGAGGGGAAGAATTTAGCTGACTTCATATTTTCTCATTTACTGCATTAGAAAGACATTGTGTAGAATCCTTCAGAGCATAAGCTTTAGAAGCCTGTCTTACTTAATTTAAGTGCATAAGACTGTTATTCAGAACAGAAAGTATAAGCAAACCAGCAAACAGATCTGTCTAGGTTACTGCTGTACTCTGTCTATACATGAGACACAAAGGCAGTCCTTACTTCAAAGAGGATATAATCCCACTGAAGTATACTTTGTAGCTTTTCTAAGAAAAAAATAGTTACATACCTGATATAAATAATCCTCAAATACAAAATAATAGTCATCGTTGCTTGCTGTCAGCTTTACATCCTGTAATTAAAAAAAGCACAGCAGTTAGCTTGAAAAGATGTATTTTGGTTTCAGACTCTCATAAATGCTAAACTTAACACAGTGGTAGAACAGAGTTTCACCACTGAATCATGAAAGAGCTGTAGTTAAGCATATACTTCATATTTTAAAATTAAAAAATATTGTCACAACTTGATGACTGAAGTATTCAGAATTGAAACCATATAACTTTTTTCTGTTTAAAAACCAAGATGAGTGTATAAATCACCTAATCGCTGTTTAGTGAATTACTTACTTTGTAAATCAGGTTGTCCACTAAAAGGTCGTGCTGAATTACATTTGACTTAAGCTGTTCATAGTACAAGATATCCTGAAATTAAAAATATTATCATTATCAGACTGAGACACAACTTTATAATTTAAACTAACAAAGCCAATTCTTTACTACTAAAAAAATACATATAAACATGTGTTCAGCTATAGAACCCACTGCATAATTTATGAAGCATTTTATCATGGTTTATTCTAGTTTAAGCCTTAAGAAATTAAGCAGATATTTGAGACATTAGAAAATGACTTCCCCTTCAGAATTAATGAGAATGAAGGAATTAGTTCAAATAAGAGATCTGCATTTCCAACCTTTGGGTCTTTCTACACATAAAACATTTTTAATGCTCAAACTCATTATGGTTTTTTTCCTTTGTTACCCTCTATTTTCATGCACCTCTCCACCACTAGGTTCTGTCGTATCTTCTCGTATTAGTGAGTTGCTGCAAGCATTTGATGTTAATCTGACTCTCCAAATAGTTTAAACTTATGTAAAGATGAAATTGCATATATATTAAAAAGATCTTGTGAAGAATATAAAGAATTCAGACCTTTTTTAAAACTCCAATTACTTCCCAATGTCTACAGAACATACTATACAAGGGTGAAATGATGGGAAAGAATCAGAACAAGCACTTCTCTGCTTTTGCTTATTTTCTCTCTTTCTGCTTAGAAAGAGCTTGCAAAGGAAAAAAAGAATTAAATATCACACTATCATCATGTAATTCTAGATCTCTACATACCTCTCTGACATTATACAATTCAATAACAGTTTCAGATTGAATAACACAGCTTCAGACAGATTTGGAATCACTCATTAGATAAATCAGCAGTTACAAAGCTCCTTCCCACTTCACAAAACTATTCTGATTTCAGTATCTCTGTGGACACCACACAAATGCTTGCATGTTCCAACATATTCTTTACATAACATTTACTCCTGATTTATTTGCAAAAAGGGTTAGTCTGGAATAAGGATTTAAAGAGCAAATGGGAAGTAAGATGGAATTCTGAGTGAGAGAAAACTGAGAAAAAAATAAAATAAAATTAAGAGAAGGCCAGGCAACACTCGAAGTGTTCTTTGTATTAACCCAAAACTGGTAAGTGGTGAATAGTATACACTTAAAAAATATTAGAATTGATATATTATTAAACTAATAAGTTGAAATGAGGACAAACCCTGTGCTTATTAACCACTTACAAATTCCACAGGGAAAATACTTGCATTTTTCTTTCTCAGAAATAAAAAGCAGAGGTATAAATACTGTACTATTTCTTTACAAAGAATCAGACATAAATATTTACTAAATGTAAACTATTTACAGTACGAATACAGCACTATGTAAACATGTTTAAAGCTACAGAGAACTAACTCTGTTATTAAAGTCACAATTTTAAAGTATCAATATGTAGTCTAATTAAGTTTAACACTGCCAAATGAATAATGTCTAAATGCTTTTTTTTCCATATCAACTGACTGTTTATATTGGAACAGAAGAAGCTAATACTAAAAAATACAAGACAAACTTTTTTTGTCATGCTAAACAGACAGCATGGTTAACTGTTTCTGTTGCACAGGCAAGTAATACTGCATAAAGAATGCTACACTGAAACTCATGGCTACAGGCGTACTAGATAATGCAACTACTAATCTATTGTAACTTGGAAAAGAGATTCTAATAACCTAATGGTTTCCCTGTTAGTATTTCCTAGTTTTCAGTTCTCTAGAACTTCCCTAAACGGCTAAAAGGCTGTTTGGAACTGGGAGACGAAAGTGGTATGAAAAAATGAGTAATGTTTTGCAGCACACATATAGAGCACACTTTAAATTCATATACAGAAACAAGTTTTCTTTTTAAGATACTTTCATCTTAAGTCCCACAGTGGGCACAAGCCACAAACGAACTTTATCACTAGTGTTCTGTGCTAAGCTTCTCCATCCTAAATTATCACAGAACCTTGGACTGGTTAGGGTTGGGAGGGACCTTAAAGATCATCCACAACTTCTTTGGTCAACCTGTTCCAGTAAATTGTTTCCAATTAGAAAGCCTTTCAATTATGTTTTACATTTGATTTCCATAGATTTTCCTGTTATTATGAAACTTATTTAAAGTCACAACTAAAAACTAATCATTTAAGTACATGGACCATTCATCTTAACAGTCAGAATAACTTGCTATGAAGTTTAATTGCAGCTGATTTATTCACACTTAGAATAGATTTAATGATTTGGTATGCAAGGAATGACTTTATTGAATGTATGAAGAACAAACTTCTGGACAAGAAAAGAGATACTCGTAAATGATGCTCTACTCCACTGACATCATGAGTTTAGAGTGCTAGTTTCAGTGCAGTTTTGTTTATGGCATCATAGTGAACTATGATTGTTATGTCATTAATTTCTTAAAATGCTTATTAGCTTCCTATGCCTTAATTCAACTGCATTAACTGAAACGTAAATAGTTATGTTAATTGCAATATCAATAGTCAGTGAATAGTATCAACCACAAAATAACCCCATAAATCTGTCAAAAGAAATATAAATTCAATACTTTAAACCAGAACAGAGGATTTGCTATTTGTTAATCCAGAATGACGCATGCATTTAATACATTTTGTAACATATATTTTTGCTTTCACAAAGTTACAGTGTAGAAACTTTTGATTTCCTCCCTTGTGTACTGATTTTTGAAAACAACCTACTTGTAAGAATATGGACAAATACTACCCGAGAACAGAGATTTGAATTACTTAACCAATAGTATGCACAATTTCAGAAATATATCTCCTTCCCAATTTTCCTCAATTTGTTTCAGTTGGGTAAATATTTTAAGCAATTAAAAAGGTGCTAAGAATAATCAACATGATATTTTGGGCACTGTCTTAAAAGAGACAACAACTGGGCTCAGATTTTTCAGCAACTCCCAGAAACTGAATGTAAGCTCTTTATAACTCAGTCAAACACTTTTTTCAATATGAACTTAAATTAAAAGGGTCAACAGTTCATCAACTTTTCTTTTTTCAGGAGTAATAGTCAGTTTCTCCTTTACTGTTACAAAACCCCACTATGGCAATTTGGTCATTACTGAGAAAATCAAACACCATTTGCTGCTGCTCTTTTAATTTCAGCATGAACTAACACTTCAAACACAACTCAAAACTCTGCCCTGAAAAAATTAATAGCAAATTTACATCACAAATATTAGCAGAGTAAAACAATATTTAAATATTTTAAGAGTTCAGTAATATAGTAAAAAGACCAGAAGGACAAACTGTGCACCTGAACTAGAACTGACAAGAAAAGGTTTGGGAAACAAATCAGAAATCACTAAAAAGGGACTTGTCACAACCATTCTAGGACTAAAGGTTTTAACTCAGTACTCATCATTCATTTTCTCTTAAATTGTGATTATTGTGATGCAAACTGAAAGTCTGGGCTTGGGAATCATGCCAGGGTTTTTTCAGCCATAAGTTTCCTACAAGAGGATCTTGCCCATGCCTCTTAGTAAGACATGAGGCTTGTGATTCACGCTGTATTAATGATTTCTTCCTTATATCTGAAGCACAAACAAGATTGGTCACAGATTTATTTTCAAGTCACACGACTCTCTCTGTGATCGGTTTTTCTCACTTTCTAAAAGCTTCACTCAGGCTGCAAAAAAGATTCAGGTCTCATTTTACTATTTTATTGGCTGCATTTCTTCAAGTTTCAGGAGTGTCCAAAAATGTGGTATCTTTCTTAGTCTAAAATTAGGCTAAGAATTTAATTAAATTTAATTATAAAACCAAAATCTTGTAATTTTCATCTGATTCAACCTTTCTCCTCTGTCTGCCAAATTTTAACATGACCTTTATTTGTAAACTTTTTCCTTTTAAAACATGTTGCATTGTTATATAGACAGTAGCTTTCAGTACTTGCAGTGCTTAGCCCTCCTGACCTTACAAACCCACATACCACAGTTCCCACCCAAAACCATCATACTGTGTCCACTTGCGAGCATAAGGAAAAGGGAGCTCTGAAAGCAGCACATAGGCAAGAGAGAAGAGTATCTTTCAACAGTACACAGCGAAGCTAGTTTAAGCAGTTTGGTGATTCACCTTCTCTGAAATTAAGGTTTTGATTACTCAGTATCCTCTGCAGAGGCACAGTCCAGCTGTGGCCTGTCATGAAATCCTTGGCACTGGAGCTGCACACTCACTGTTGAACTATAGGCAGCTCATGATTGATTCCTAAGGTTACCCTTGTCATACGATTACACTATCTATACTTGCCTCCCAAATCTAATTCAAGACATGGATGAGTGAAGCATCCATTTCTTCACATTGAAGGAATGTGAAGAAAGACTGACACTTAGGAGTGTCAGTGGATGAAGCCTAAAAAATGGCAACCAGCATTAATTAGGTGAGCTGTAGGTTTTGGAACAGAAGTTCCAGAAACAAGCACAAACCAAAAACTAGTCAGATTAAACAAAGAGAAAATGGACAAAAGAGTTAAAGAAACTCCCTCCTGGCAAATCCTTGATAAGGGTCTAAAGCTTATTCTCCTTTTACCATACACCCATGAAATCTACTTGTAAAGTACATTCTTCTCCAGTCAAAGATGATAACTACATTATTGCTACTGGCTTCTCTGCTGTTTGAATAGTACAGTGGGTACCTCAGGCTACTGATCCTAACCTAAAAAAAACTGATAAGGCACAGAATTACACAATGCTCCATTACGGACCTACCACCTTGCCTATTTATTAAACTTTTAAAACCTAGGAAGTTACATTCAGTAAAAGCTGTAGTAAAACACCACTAATTTTTGTGTGGACTGGCTGTGTGACAACGGACATTTTGTGAGCAATCCAGAAGCCTTGGTGCTGGGCAGATTGCAAGAGAATGAGATAAACTGGGGGCCATGGTAAAGAAAACACCAGTTGCAAGGACACCAAAATCAGAAAGAGAAAGAGAGCTGAAAAGCAAGTTCCCAGGACAGCGTTATCCAATCATAGCACTGTTTAGGTTTAAAGTGCCCAATTAACAATTGCCAAGTCTGTGTAGCTGTACTAAGAAATCTCTATATAAGATTAACACTTTGTTTAATAAAATGGCATTCACTAAATTGCATCGGTTGTCTTAGTGTTGTCCATAGGAATCTTGCTCCAGCATTTCTGCATGCTGGAATTTTCAGAATTAGGATTTATTTTCAACCTATTAACTAAAAAAAAAAAAACTAGAAGGGAAAAAAAGCCTATGAGATAATGAACAAGTTTGGTTTTTAAGCACTGCTTGAAGAGCATGCAGTGAATAAATCATAGGAAACAGAAGGGAAAAAAATTAAACAGATTCTCAGTAAGCGTGTGCCATCCATTTTGTGCAATGAATAAGGCAGACTTTCCCCACGAAAAAGCTATGATTGTGTGATTGAAGATCGTACAGTAAAACGCATATATACACAGCAAATTGCACTGGTTGCAGAGACAATATTAACAGAGACACTGTTTGGCTTTTAAATGTTTGACTTTGCAGCCTTCAAAATTTTCTTTTAACACGATTCCTCTAAAATGTACCATTACAAATAAAAACCAACAATGCATTGTCAGGCAATGTGTTTATGCATTTCTAAATAAACCTGCATATAGAGCTTACAGTTTATCATTTTTATGATTGTGATGCTAGATTGCTAATATTGTCCCTTGCTTGGCTCTATATTAGCTTTATACAGAGGTTGAGCTCTACTGAATAAAATTTTACAAACAATATTGGATACTAATAAACACCATGCTGCCCATACCAAACCCTCATAATGTTTTAGATTAAAGAAAGGAAATTCACAGTCCTTATGTGTTATAGATTCATACAACTATAAATGGAATAGAGCC